>QEOT01001434.1:469176-490303 GCA_003123785.1 Pterocarya stenoptera
GGGGGGGGGGGGGGGGGGGGGTGCAATAGGGAGGTTCACGAGGTTTATGGAGTGGGAATTTGAAAACACATTCGAAGAGGGTGGGAGATCTTTAATCGGCATACTAGATTGGTGTTGGGCAATGGATCTAGAATAAAATTTTGGACTGACCCATGGTGTGGAGACCAAGCCCTAAAGGATTCATTCCCATTAGTTTTTAGGATTGCAGGTGAGAAAGATGCCTTAGTGGTAATTGCATGGAGTTATCTTGGGACCTTGTTTGACGGAACATGAATTTCACTAGAGTCGCCCAAGATTTGGAAAGTTGGCAACATTGAGGAGTTCTTTGGTCTTCTATAAACCATGATGTCGAGAACCCAAGGAGCAGATAAGATGTGGTGGATAACCATCGATGAAGGTACATTCTCTGTTCGTTCTTTTTATAAGTCGTTTACACAACCAAAGAATACACAATTTCCATGAATGAAGATATGGAGAAACAAGGCGCCTCCCAAAATGGTATTTTTTGTATGGACAACATCATTAGTTAAGATCTTGACGATTGATAATCTATGGAGACGACGTAAGGTGCATGCTCATACTAGATTGGTGCTATATGTATAGGAAAAATAGTGAAATTGTGGTTCATTTACTATTGCATTGTGAGGTAATTGGAACGTTACAGAATGAAGTGTTTAATAGAATGAGGTTAGCTTGGGTTATGCTTGCCACAGTGACAGATCTCATGGCAAATTGGATAAATCTATGAGGTCTCCAAAAAATCTCAACAGTTTGGAAAATGGTCCCGATTTGTATCATGTGGTACCTATGGAAGGAGCGAAGTGACCGAACATTTGGAGACAATGAGCTCTCACTAGAAGAACTTAGGTGATTTTTTGTTAGCACTCATTTTCTTTGGGCCACAACTATAGATTGTCTTGACCTTTATTTTTATAATTTTCTTGTTTCTATTACTTCACTCTAAATAGGTGTGGCATTTTGTATACCTTCTTGTGTACTTTTATTATGCCTATTCATATTAATATAATCGTTGATTTATATATAAAAAAAAAAAGTCATAAATTGAAACCTTTATACATGATGATCTAGGCCTCTATCTCACTTCGCTAGCCCAAGTCCCGTCCCGAAGTTTCATCCTCATAAATATCCTCACCCAAGGTGGTTAAAATATAAAAACATACAAAAATGAGTTGAATAATCAATAAGCAACATATCATCAATAAACATAATATAAACACAAGGTTATCTTGAAAAACGTGTATACATATAATTACATATATAAATAATATGAACATGGACTTGAACTGTGCATGAAATGCCTTAAGTTGTCTTTCACTTTTTCTCATTAGCCGGTACCAACTATTGACCCTAGTGAGTTAGGGTTAGCGAATCTCAAATATTCTGATTCCACCAGTGGCCAAGAGTTGGAAACCCATACATAAGAATGACAACATTGGATACACACCCAGCCTGTCCATCTTGGCAATGCAATATGCCCCTTAATCTTATTGTACCACCTTAATTGTCACAATACACGCAACTAACATGAAACTTTGTGTATAAAATCATGACATTTATAAATCTATTATGACAGTAAAAAATCACGTCCATCATGACCTAGGTACGTAAAGAGGGGCTTCTAATAAAGGGCATACATACATAATACTTTTATAAAAGTCCTGTCGTTTACTGTACAACTATGCAAGGTATGATCGTTCTACTTACGGCCTCGTATGTCGTTTCCTGCTTAAGTTGTGTCAATAAAACATTTTTCTGCTGTTAGTTGTCGTTGTCTTGCACTAGAAAGATCCGTTGTAAGTTAGAAAGTTCATAGAATGTTGTAACGCTCCAATGGAATGTCCAAACCACATAAAATATATTCTAAAAGGACTAGTTAATGATATAATTAAAGCTCCATTGAAACCTTATAAAGAACAAGAACTTCTCATTACCAAGTAATGTGAGATTCCATACACCACCTATCCTTATTTGTATCATATGTAGTATCACAATCTACCATCCTTAAATTCCCGATGTCCTCGTTGGGTCAATCCATCATAGGTGACACGGCTCAAGTCCCACATTTATAGTTTGGATAGACTTCGATGCTATTTGTAACGCCCCAATAGAAGACCCAAACCACATGGCCTATAGTCCAAAATGATTAATCAATGATACAAATCAAGTCCAATTGGAACCTTATAAAGAGCAATAATTTCTCATTCTCAAGTAATGTAGGATCTCATACACCACCTACCCTTATCCTTATCATGTGGGGTATCATAAATGCTATGCAATCTGGCTATCATATATCAATATTTATGTTTTAACCTACACCACTTACCCATATTCTTATTATATGGGGTATCATAAATGCTTTGTAATCTTGTAATCTTGTTATCAATAGTTACGTTTTAACCTAAACAATATTCTTGGAATATCATGTTTCATTTTGATCTGAATCACTTCTCTTCTTCAATATTTAGCTTTCCATACACATATTAAGTGCCTGCTCCCATTTTGACTGTTACCATTCTATCTGGATGTGTATTGGATCTATGAGGAACTTTTGTGCCGGACTTTATGTTCGCATAGGCTAACAATACACTGATGTTGACTTGTTTAATTGAAACATGTAGATTTTGAAAGAGGACTTTGTCAAACTTCACATGATTTGCTCCTGTATGTTAATGTCATTGGGCGGTATAGAGTCGTCAGATCAGATAATTCAAAATCAAGACGTGCAAATGAGAATCCTACTCTTAGTTTATGTACGTTTGCTGTGTGCCAAATTATCATTGCACCATGATCTCTAATTGTGATCTCTAGTTTCTTTTTATTTTTTAAAAGAACCAAATTAATATGAAAAATTCTACTTATTATCTCATACATCATATACCAACATCTGATTTATCATTTTTATCATTTTATTTAAATACACAGATTTACAGATCCTTTACACATTAATATGTGTATTTAAAATTAGCTCTGAAGGTACCCGGTGTTGGGTACTTGTTACAGAATCGGCTCACGTGGTTAATGCCACTTCAGCCGATATTATTATTAAAAAAAAATAGCAATTTCAGAAAACCAAATCCATCTCAGAGCCAAAATCGGTTTGAGAAGCATATAAAACCCATCATAAAAAAAAATTGTTGTTTTGAAAACTGTTTTCATGATCTTCTTCTTCTTCACTTGTCTTTTTTTTTTTCCCTATTGTTTTTCTTATTCAAACTTACACATACATTCAGATAAAAAAAAAAGAAAGCTGAGAAATAGCACAACAAAATCACCCAAAATAAGAAGAAGACCCAAAATCACTGAATCTGAGGAGAAGATGAGAAGAAGAAGATAAGAAGAGCCAAACCTGTGTTTGTCTTTGCTGGTAGACGAAGAAGATGAGAAGAGACCCATCCCTTCATGCTCTGTTCGTGGGTAGCGAAGAAGACGAACCTGTCGTTTGGGTTAAACACAAAACGCATTGTTTCAATTTTTCCACGTGGAGGGACGTGTACGCGGAATGTTCCCACGCCGAGTGCAAGTAGAATTTTTGATTTAAAATATAGAATGACAAAAATAATAAATTACATATTGGTGTGTGGTGTAAAAATGATAAGTAGTATTTTTCAATTAATATACCATGTGAAAAGGATGTGCAAGAAGGTTATTAGCATGGAATGTTAAATCCATTGCACTTGTTCAGAAACATGGCTCGGGTATACCTGAACACGTGTCAAGATGATATTGTGCATTTATTTATGTGTATGCACTTGTATTTGTATATGTATATATATTTCGACTAAACGTCAAAGACAAAAAGTACGAACTTCTTATTTGCATGCATTCTCCAATATATATAACAATCTGTATGTTTATTTTTAGACGTACTAATCCAGGTTAGTAATCCGCCCCTGCTAGCATCCAGGTTGGTGTTGAACCTGTCAGATAGTTATACAATAAGAAGATAAAATCTAGCTCATAACTAAGGCTAATTATTTGGCATGGTCTAGAAATCTGAAAGCATGTGGCCGTTTATCTGCCCACCGATTTGGGGGTGGATAATCGGATCTACTATCTTCCACTAGGCGAAGGGGCGAATAGTGGTTTCAGGGTAGCAGATAGCAGTTATTCATGTTATCCGCTACCATTGAAAATTAGAACTTAAAGTGAAACAATATTGTTGTGATGACATAACAACATCATTCCGCTTAAAGATAGAATCAATGGCATCCTCTGCTTGTGTTCATTGTTTCTCCTAACCTTCCTCCTTTACATTTCTTTGAACCCAACAAGTCTCTAGCCTTTGTCTTTACGGGCCGGTTTGAGTACACAACTGTTCTCAGACTACTTCATTACTATTTACAAACTATTCAATACTATTCTCACTACTATTCACAGATCATCTGAAATACTCTTAGTATCCAAATAGAGCTGATCTCTTCTCTTGTGAGCCACCTCCACCATCTGTCGTTGCAGCTGCTGTTGTTAGCCTTTGTTGGACCAGCCAATCAACTCATTTTTCTGTGTTCAGCAGTAAGGACTGATATCTCTCTCTATTTTTTCTGGGTTTTGTTGTGATTAACGTGTTGTGGATTTTGTTTGGGGTCTGATGATTTCTCTATGATTTTGTGAGTTTCATTGTTGGCTTTGATTTGATCAAGTTTTCATAAAATTGAGTCCCAAATCTTGAGTGAAATCTTGTTATTCTATTTCCGAATAGTATTAGGTTAGCAATGAGCCCTAGCTAGCTTTCTTATTTTGATTGGTTTTGAGAACATAACTTGCTGTTAATGGTCACCCAGCAAATCCTCCCAAATCCCAAATCTCGTGCTACATTTTGTGACATATAGACATAAAGAGTAACATCTTTTGGGAACTTCTTCCTAGGCATAATTTGTGATTGACAATAAGGTATGTTCATATTCATGTTCATTGAGTTTAGTCATCAAAATGGTTGTTTAATAATCCATTTCATTCGAATTTCTGTAGGCCTAAAATGCGGAAGTATCCAAGCATATGAAACCCGTCTCGATGAGCAATCTTGGTTCCATCCACCGGTAGACACTGAATTTTCATTCGAAAATAAATATTTGTCAACATTGGAGACATGCTCTGCCCCTACCTTTTTCCAGAATCAAGATCACTCGTGATGTTAGATGGAAACTTGTTGGGCATGTTTGAGTACCATCACCAGGCTAATTTAAAATATTGGAACTTGTCTAGTTTGGTTTCACAAACTTTTGAAACCATCTCGTCTCAACATTTAAATATCATTCAAATACAACTATTTTTTAATTTCAAAATTTTAACTTTTTAATTTGATTATTACAATTTTTCTAAACTTTCAAACAAAACACAAAAAAAATCAATTTAATTTTTTCAAATTTCAAAATAAAAATAATATTCTAACCCTCTTTTAAATTTATAGTTTTTTTATTCAACTTTTTCTCTCATTTCGTAAAACTACATAAAAATATTAACTCAAATAATTTTATTACTATTTATAAATTATTTCACTACTATTTATAAATTTCTCCTCTTATTTGTGAAAACAAACGAGATCTTGTTCTTGGTTTGAGTATGATCACCATGTTTTTAATTGCTTTGTTTAAGACCAAATCAAGACTAAAATAGTCATTGTGGTTTGGTTTCTGACTGATTAGTCTCTATACGCTAATTTTAAACGTTTTACTCATACCTCGCCTTGTTTGGATAGTGAAAATATTTTATCTCATTTCATCATTATAATTTTTTTAAATTTTCACACAAAATATAATAAATAATTTAACTTTTTCAAATTTTAAAATAATAATAGTATTAAAAAATAATATTCTAACAATATCTTATTCAATTTTTAACTTAAACTCATCTTATCTCAACTCACTATCCAAACTGCACATTAAACTTTGCTTTGATCAAATTAACCCTTTTGTTAACGTATGGTTATCAATCTTTTAAATAGCCATGTTAGCACCAATAATTAGATACCATGTGTCATTTAAAAATAATGGTAAAAATATTTTATTAAAAAACAACTTAATCCCTAGGCCATGCCCAAGTGCAGCATGGGTTAGAACCCAGGCCAAGCTTGGGCGGCACCACCCATGGGTCGTAACCCTGGCATTGCCTAGATACAACCCAAGCCATGCTTAGGGGAAAGCATGTTGCTACCTGGGTCATGTGACCTCAATTGTGCTTGGAACTTGCCCAGGCATGCTTGGGTTCCAACGCGGTACTTGGGTTTGTTGGTCTGAGTGCACCTAATTAAGGGCGGGCCTAGGTCGCTCACGCCCAAGTGATGCCTAGGTTTTGACCTAGGATGCGCCTGGGTGGTGGATTTGGGGCTCAATCTGGGCTCCAATGATGCTTGGGTTGTCTAGGTATTCCTCAATTTAAGTTATTTTTAACATTTTTATATTATTTTATTTCTTAATAATAAAATAAAATAATTATTTTAGGGATTAATAACTGTATGTTAACATAACGATTGATTCGATTAAAATTGAAAGTTCGAATTAGAGTATGCGGACTAATCTTTCAAAAAATCGAACGATAGACTTATAATATTTAGGTCCCTCATTTGGATAACGAAAGTATTTCATTCCATTTCATCTTATTTCATTTCATATTATCATTATAAATTTTTTTAAATTTACACACAAAATATAATAAACAATTCAACTTTTTCAAATCTCAAAATAATAATAATATTAAAAAATAATATTATAATAATATTTTATTCAATTTTCAACTTTAATTTAAAATCATCTCATCTCATCTCACCATCCAAACCGCATCTTAACCTGAACTCTTCCAGAATTTTCTTTCAATAATTGGCAGGACACCCTTTTTAATAATGTACTCAAAATAGTTTCACTTCACGTTGGTGTAATTTTGGCCAATGCTAGAATGTATTTGGTGTGTTTTGAGTCATTTTTGCGTGCTTACAATGTGCTACAACTATCATTACAAGAAAACTGTTTGTTTGTAGTCATCTAATTTTTGTGAAAATAATTATTGCCTATTAAAATGAATTAATTTTTGTCCCAAATAGTCATTTTTATCACAAATAATCAATCACAAATGTTCGCTTTGCTTATAGTGTACACACATTATATTTTCGTTATTAATTATTTCTTTAGCATTTTCCTCCATGAATATCCAAAACCTTATCATGTTATCCCTCCCACCAATAGTAAAATAAAACTCCCAACAATCCGTCTGTCGTATATATAAGGAAGGATCGATCACTTTAATAAGGTGAAGCTAGCCTATTGATCGTGATACTATTGACTTAAAGGTTCGATGCAATTATTATTGCTCAGGGCTATTTGAGTATTATTATATAAATGGCATTCCATCCCATGCAGGTTAGAACACTTACAATTTTCCAAAAAGAAACTTGGAAAGAATGGTACATTGCTGCAGTTGGGGATTTCACCCAAACATTATTAGCCTGCAGAGGAACAAGTGTGTTATCTTCTCCAAATACTGTCTCACCAAAGAGCATTCCACATCAATTACTTTTGGATCAATGAACTTGTCATGTCATAAATGATGCATATACACATGACACACACATGACACACACACACACACACATATATATATATATATAATATTGTCGTTGATGGTACATTAATACTGTTCTTTTACCTACATCTTTGATGTAAATGGCTGATGAGATAGGGAAGAATGATGCTGTCTTTTATGATGGAAGATGCCGTTTGGATGATGAGAAAATGACCAGTGAAGAAGAAGAAAGATTGATTCAACTCCATTGCACGCTTGGCTGACTCAGTCATTAATTTCTTTTTTTCTGATATCATCGACATGCACATAATGATTGAGTTTGCTACCCAACATCAAGTAAAAAACAACAGTACTTAGCAAAATGCTAAGTCAGTTGATCTAATGGGGGAACATGCTGCCTCATTGTACCCTACATAATTAGCCGCCTCCAATACATTTTGAAGCCTAGCCAGATTCTATATATGCATAAAAAAATAAAAATAAAAAATAAAAAATCTATTATACGGATTAACAACTTTGTTTTAGAAAATGAGTTTTTAGAGACCTATTGACGAGGTCTCTACAAGTAGATAAGAGAAACACGTAAAACATGTTCTACATAATTTAGTACTCATTTAATGTTGTTTGAAATAGTTATACCTATGAGTAACAATAAATACTACACGATTCATTTTATGTGTTTATCCCTCTCCCATTTGACTTTTTACCCAAAATTGAAAGACATTTTTTTTCCTATTAATTGTCAGCACCATTTATAAGTGGGAATTAAAAATATGCTCAAATTGTTACTTGAACTTGAGAATATTATGAGAGAGATAGACACATTAAGTAGAGCGTAAGCCATTTATTACTCATTTAATACTTTCCAAAATATTTATACGGGTATTAATAAATACTCTAGAGACTATTTGATGAGTTTATCTCTCTTCCTCTTGACTGATCTCAAATTCAAACAACTATTCAAGGGAACTACTTGGTCCATTAGGGTAATGTTACATATAATATTGAAGTGTGCTGTCTTCGCATACTCCTTTTAAAAAATTGAGGGCCAAATGAAAATCATTTCTCGGTCCATTAATAATGGCAACGGCCAAGGTTGAGACGAAGCGCTTCTCGCACGTGCCACGTGTCATTCCAGACGCGTCCTGTGCGCAAAAGCCAGGTTGCTGGCAGACAAAATGAGTGAGCTCCAAGTTGAGAGGAATGAAGTTATGGGGAATCAAAAGCCTCGTCACTCGGTGCTAATCTGCAGATGAGACGTGAAGACGGAGAGAAAATTTGGTTTCCGATTAAGCCCAAAAAAGCCAAGACCAAAACAAGTTAAGATGCCATGAATTTTCGGAGAATGAAGGGGCAGTTTCATGAGGAAAATGCAGACAGCACAAAGGACACGGTACGTAAAGTTGGAGCAGACAAATCATGCATATATATATATATATATATGCATTCAAATGATCTCCTTATATAAGTGCTAAAATCCAAGCGTTCAGCCTTCCACGTCACAACTAAACCCTATTAAACTATTACCCGCCGGAGTTTTCTAAACTCCGATGGCAACGTTACCATTCCGTTTTTTCATTTACTACCCGACGAACTCCGACCGCCTTTTCTCTGTCCGCTTCTCTCTGGAATATATACCCTTTTTTCCATGGCCAAGCTGCTTGGCTAGCTCGGGGTTTGATATTGAGCCATGGCTGGCTGGCTTTCAGGTTGGCCCAGCTTGGATATATTAAAGGCCCTTCAACTTTTCATATATGGTTAATTTGTGCCAAGGATAATTAAATTATAGTTAAGATATAGTTATCTTTTTTTTTTTTTTTTGGATAAGTTAGTTATCTATTTTAATACTACTCTTGTATAACGAATCATGGATTCAATACGTGAAATATTTAATTAAATAAGATATATAAAGTATATAATTAGAATTCAAACTCATATATACCTCATCTGCTATGATACCATGTGAAACGATCATTTATTTCAAAAACTTAAACTGATAAGTTATCTTTTATTTTTATTTTTTGATAAGTTAGTAACGAATGAGTTCAATACATGAAATATTTAATTAAATGAGATATATGAAGTATATAATTAGAATTTGAACTCATATATACCTCACCTGCTATGATACATACCAAGCATGTGAAACGATACATACCAAGCATGTGAAACGATCACTTATTTCAAAAATTTTAATTGATAAAAAATTATATATAGATTTAATTAGTTATATTATATTCTTAACAACGTTATTGTTAGAACAATAAAATAGAAAATCAATTAAAACAAAAGAATGATTTAAAAAAGAAGTTCACGAAGCCAAATACAAGATAGAGATCGATTGTAATCCAAATACCATATTGACGTACGTAGTTTAACAAGCCGAGCCTAACCCCATAAATATATATATATAGATATATATATATATATATATATTTATATATGGAGCCAAAGCTGAGGCAATTTTGGAAGTATATTATAATGCACAAGATTGCATGCATATCGAACCAAAAATTATCGATTGAAGATTAAAATATTACAAAGAAACAAATCTTAAACCAATCATAGAGAAAGGTATATGCCAACATTAAATATCAGCACTACTTCTTGCAGCTACCTAGCTATCTTGTGTATATATACATAGCCCCAGGTCGATCGAACTATATATCTAGCAAAGCTAGGCCAGGGTGTTTTTCACATGCAATAACCAAAATCTCTCCCACCTGATCTACTCCTCGCCTAATCTATCTCCTCGATCGATCTGTGCTAACAATGGCTGGGCCTGAAACCACAAAAGCCACCGTTAACACCGCCACCACCACCGACGCCAACGTTCAATCAAGCAAACCGGTGGCAGTCAGGAGATTTGTGGGAGTTCGACAAAGGCTCTCGGGAAGATGGGTAGCAGAAATCAAGGACTCGTCTCAGCGTGTAAGGCTGTGGCTGGGAACTTACGATACTCCCGAAGAGGCTGCTAGAGCCTACGATGAAGCTGCTCGAGCTCTTCGTGGGGAAAATGCCCGAACCAACTTTGCAGTTCCGGTTAACCAGATCGACTCGAGCATGTCGGGTTCTGCTTCCCTTTGTAACGTGGGAGGGGCGCTGCAGTCGTCACAATCTGATGGCCGGCATGGACTCAGCTTCTCTTCCTTAAAGGCTAGGTTGAGCAAAAACCTGCAGAGTATCATGGCAAGGACGAGTACTACTGAGAATAATAAGTCCTCGTCAAAAAGTAGGGTGAGTGATCAGTCTACTTTTGCTAAGATATTTCACTTCAGAAATTATAACCAATACCAAGGTGGCCGCCAAATCATGGATATGAGCAACAACAGCATGGAGAAAGTGGTGCAGCCAAGCATTGTTGTGCCACCCCATGTGGAGACTGAGCCTTGTTCTTGGGAAAGCTCAAGTGTCTCGGAATGCAGTACTGCCGAGTGGGTTGGGTTAGGCAGGCAACATGGACTGGATTCAGATGGATCAGATATTGGGGAAGTTAGTTTTGGTCATGAGCATGGGTTGATCATGGATCACCAAATTGGGGGGTGGATGGATAGCCCAGATATGGGTGTATTTGGTAGTAGTTGTACTGGTGAGGGTTCAAGGAGTAAGAGGTTCAAGGTTTCTTCTTCTGTGATGGTGCCTCCAACTTTTAGCGGGTCTCTATATAATTAATGGTGAAATTTGAAGCATGGGATTATGGATCACCAATATGAATCGTTGATCGATAATAAAAATGAAAAAACCTCTTTACAAAAGGCGAGAGGTTTTAGAAACTGTTTTTTCTTTTTTTGCATGTTGTTGTTTTGAGCAGATAGTTTTTAAGAAGTTGCTGCTGCTTTTGACTGGTAAGATCTTAGTTTGATCTATATATACATGGTTTCTGCCATGATGGTCCTAGTGATCAAGGATAGCTTTTGTATTCTTGAATGGGAGATTCGTACGTAAGGTTGTGCTCCTCGATCGATCGGATCTTTGATCAACATGTAAAAAGTCAATTAATTCGGTTTGAACAGCTTGCAACCGGCCGATTGGGTCACAAAGATCAGTATCATGATAATCTCATTGATGATCTCTTTCCATTTATTGATGAGAAATCAATCCTAGGTTGTACACGAACATGATCAGGAGGAAAAACTCTCGCAAGTACATTGGATTGATCATTAATTGTCTACAGTTGAGATCACAAACAATATATATACACATCATCATGCATCCAGTACTGTTTACAAAAATATCAAGAGAGCGGATGAATGGTATATACGTACGTGTGAATTGTTTATTCAAACCAAGTTGCTAGTGTTACGAAGATGAAAAAAGTATAGGCATAAGGGTTTGGAAGTCTGTCGGTTTTGTTAATGCCTGAATTTTCACAACAGATCGAAAAGGAAGAAAGGATCATCCCCGGCTCACAACGGTGATTCAGTCTACAACATGATACTCTTATATCCATATAATAAATAATAAATAAACGAATAAAAGTAAATAAAGAAAGACATAAAGATTTATGTTGTTCGGCATAATGACTATGTTCAATGATTGTTTGGGGTAGAAATCCATTATAATCAGTGCTTTTACAATCTCTCATAGCCTCACATATCGTACAATACAATAGAGAACTTTAGGAAAGATCTTTTGGAGTCGTTGTGTGTGGTAGAGTTTGGGTGTAAGGAGCTTCTGTATAGAGAGCTTGTGGAGAGTCTGTCCGTTTTGTGAGAGATCTTCTCATATATATATATAAAGATCTATTTCCTTGGAGTGATTAAGTCAAACTTGCCTTGTGAAGCTTTTTTCTTTTAGAAGTCTGAGTCTCTTTCCTTTTAGAAGTCTGTGTGTCTTTCCTCCTAGGAATCTGAGTTAACTTGTCATATCTCTTCATGACTTTATCTCCTAGTGTTAATATCGTGTTTCATATGTTTTTGGGCCATGTTCTAACAACTCAGGTTTTTAGAATTGGGTCTGTGAAAACGAAGTAGAAAGCAACTAGGGGAAGGCGGCCTTGGGGCCAGGAGTCTCTGATGCCAAAGTTAGTAAAGTATCTTGGAAGTTTGTAAATAATGAGAGAGTTTAGAAATCAAAGAGCATTTCTTGTACCTAGGAGTGACTATTTATACCAGGAGTTTAGGGGGACAGATCGTGTTTATCCCCATGGAGTCCGTGTCCTTTTTACTGTTCCTTTTATCAGAGTCATTTAATGCAGTGTGCCTCTGAAACGGTGTCATTAATGTGGCATGTAGCTCGGGTAATGGTGCCATTAATGCGGCATGGTTCCCCGATTTGTTTTACTCTGCTAGTGCCTTTGGTGGTCTGTCGATGTTTTCATGTCAGAAGATCAAAGGTTCTCTGTCCTTTCCGCTCTGCCTTGTACAAGTCCCCATGAGCAGAGTGTGGCCGAGCGACGTCAGGCTTGTTTGTCACATCAACTATCATGTTTACTTTTCCTTGAGGGCAATGTTACTTTTATGGATAGGATCGAGTCGAAACCTAGTGGGCTCGCAAAGTGGGGTGAAATTTCCTTACACTTGGTTTGATTTTTAACCTTATCTCGAAACTAAATTATAGGCTGTTAATTTGACCCCTACAGGTCTTGAACTGGAGGTGGGAGATGCATTAATTTCACAGTTCTCTCACCATTGAAATATTAATTAATGGTGAAACTTGATCAAACTAGCATGGGATCAGTGACGGACTAATATTAATATTACTTGTTATATACAAAACCTCTATTAATGGTGATCAGAGACTTTAAAAACTCTTTTTTTTGGGGGGGGGGGTTGTTTTGAGCAGATCAGACTTTTAAAGAAGTTGCTTGCTGCTGCTTTTAACTGCTAGTACTTACAATATCTCTTTAGTAGAATATATATATAGAGAGTGAGAATTTAATTAGCTAGCCATCACATGCATGTATAGTACGTGACTATATACATAAACATTCTTTGATGACATTCGCGCGCATTTGGTATACATGATAAGATGAGAAATCCCAAAATAAAATCCTATAATGATCATGTAATAGATTCGTTTCAATTAGCCATGCTATGGCTATATGTAACAGCTGCCCGGAAAAAGGAGGCCAAAGTGTTTTTGGTCTTTTTTTTTTTAACAGATCGACCCTCCTTGAGTACTATTGAGAAATTTCTATTTTAATATTTCAATTTCTAAATTTACTATTGGGACATTCTCCCCAAATTTTAATCCTTTAATTTATAAAGTCCATGCATGGTCATAATTAATTCCTCGATCCACGGCCACAAAAAATTACCCAAAGAAAATGAAGAAACAATTAAAAAAGAAAAAGAAAAAGAAAAAGAAAATATATAGTGTACTTCTTTCCTTACAAGTTTAGGGAGTACTTGTCCTTGGTCTGTGGATTTTCCATGAAGCCATCATTCTTAATCATGGGGTTAAAAATAATATTGAGAAGGGATGGCGGATCAAGATACTCGGCTAATACGCTATAACCATAGAAAATCCTATTTGTCATTAATATTACTACAAGAAAAATGAACTTTTGGGATCAATTTATTGCATCAAAATGACTATTTGGAACCAGTTTTAGTTACAAATAGTCATTTCGCTGGAATTAACTGATCGCAAATAAGTAATTTTTTTATAATGTATTGATCCAAGTTATACCAAGATAAAGGATGACCTGCAAAGGCACTTGGATCTATATGGGAAAATATTGAATATAAGGATTAGAGGAATTTTTATTTGTTCAATTGGAGTCATAGGAGGATGCTACAAAAGCATTAGATGCAACAAACATATATGAGGTTGTATTTTCCTTAAAAAAATTCTACATTGTGTAGGCTTTCTACTGTCCTTGATTAAGAAGTTCTCACCAGGAATTAGTAGAGTTGTTTTTTAAAGTTCTAAATAAGGCTAATTCGAGTTATCTCAAGGAGTGAAATTCTCATAAGGTTGGATCTTTACTTGTCTTATAGCTCACATCACTTTGTTTTTTACACCTCTACGTTACTTAGGAGGCTACTAGAGTCTCCTAGAAAGTTTCACGCTTTAAGATCAAGAGATCCAGATGGTTTTTCTAAGATATTGTAGAAATCAGAGAGGAGAGTTTTTCTCTTTTGTATGTAGACTTTTTCACATACATAATTTAATGTATGTAAACTCATATTTAAAGAGTTTTCATATGGGAAGTTAATTAACTTTCCCACCCATGTGGACAACATGGGTCATGGGGGGTTACCCACTACCAACATCTCTCACTTGTCCACTATGGGTGCTATTCCCATTAACAGTCTCCTGATCTCTCAATCAATTATCTCTCATATAGAAAATAAAGTGTGTGACCTGACGAGAAGACAGATGATAGAAGTACTATGTTAAGTCACCATCCTACTAACATAATACATCACTCATAACATCTCGTTTATGCCTTAGGGTGGGTTTGGATGTTGAAGTGAGTTGAGTTGAGTTGAGTTGAGATGATAAAATATTGTTAGAATATTATTTTTTAATATTAAAATTGTTTTAGAATTTGAAAAAGTTGAATTGTTTATTATATTTTGTATTGGGATTTGAAAAATGTGTAATGATGAGTTGAGATGAGTTGGGATGAGTTAGGTATCCAAACGCACCCTTAGACTATTTGATCTCACTAAGTCAAGGATCCTTAGGGCAGGTTTGGGGTATGGGATGAGACATAAAATTCTCATATAATTTCATTTTATCTCATTCCATCTTATTCCAAAACATAATTTAAATATAAAATTCTCAAACTAATCATTACAATTTTTTCAAAATTTCAAATTTCAAATAAAAAATAATTCTAATTTTTTCAAATCCCAAACAAAAATAATATTATAAAATTATATTCTTACAATATTTTAACTTTATAATATTTTTTATTCAACTTTTTTTTCTCTCATTTCTCCTAACTCAAAAAATACTCAACTCAAACCATCTCACTACTATTCACAAATTATCTTACTTCTATTCACAAAATTTTCATCTTATCTCACTCCCCAAACGAGCCCTTAATCCCTCGCAAGTTTAAAATTCAAAACAATTCTTGACCTCACATTATATAATATGCTTATGATTATATCAAGTCAAAACGACATAATCGCCTAGGCTATGAGACATATAATAACAAGTAAGAATCCAAACAATCTTCCCTAGACACTCATATCAATTCAACTAGACTTGATTGTTTTCCCAGACATGCTCTGCAAGACCGTATCATTCGTGGCCCTAAAAATACATTCTAAAGTAGCAATATCAAGTTTTCATCTCATGACATAGTTCTAGGTTCAAAGGCATAAGAATAAATCATTTATTGATCCATTAGGGCTCATATAGTGATGGAACAGGGACTCATCCAATCACTCCCACATATGGTCGACTATAGCACATACAGTATGAAATTCATGTTACGGCGAAACTTCCACTTAATTGGACTTGTTACATTCAAAGGTCGTAGGAATATTAGTCTAGTCGCCACAAAGACGCTCTAACTTGAGTTTCTTAGCATAGTCACTCATTTAGCGCCTGTCTAAGATCTCACATTCTACTTTAATCAGGCTACATGGAGTTGTGCAAATATTTCATATATGACTCTTGAAAGTCTCATCTTAGCCAAGCTAAGACAACATTTTTTAAAGTTATCTTGAATGCTCCAAAAGCATTAAGATATTTACTTGCTCGTTTTTCAAGCGTCAAAGTAATCAATTTGTCTCATCTTACTCGTTATTCAAGTGCCAAGGTGATCATCTATGTGAGTAGATTGATCTTTGCCTGGTGATATCTTTATAATGTGTGCTTTTCACTTAGTATCAATTAATTAATAATATGAGATAAATACAATAATCTCAATGCAATAGATACAAACAGTGTCAAATATACAATAAAGTCTAAGGTATCCTTAATACAACATATATCAAATCCGATGAAATTCGATGAGTTTGGAAAACATTTCTACTAGTTGCCTTAGTAAGAGGATCATCTACCATCTTCCTAATAAAGATATTTTGTAGGATCACCTCACCTTGCGCAACAACATCTCGAATGTAGTAAAAATGAATATCTATGTGTTTTCATGATATTTGGGATCCTTGGCATATGCTAAAGTTGTCATACTATCATTGTATATCTTAACAGTTTCATCTGCAAGAGTCGCAACCTTTAGATACTAAAAAACATCTCCTCAACCATACAACCTCTTGTACAGCTGCTGAACAAGCAATGTACTCTAACTCTATTGTGGACAAAACAATGCATGATTGTGTCTTACTATATTAAGGAATAGCTCCCTCACTAAGCATAAATGCATAACCCGTCGTGGATTTTTGCTCATTTTTGTCACTAGCCCAATCAATATCGCTATAATCCTTCAGTCTTATGTCTCTACCTTTGTAATAAAGAACAAGGTTTGGTGTCCCACGATTCTATCGAAAAATTCTCTTAACTGCTTGCTAATGAACAGGTCTTGGATTGCTTTGATAACGACTAATCAATCCAACTGCGAAGCAAATGTCAGGTCGTGTACACAACATAGCGTACATCAGACTTCCAATTGTACTTGCATAAGAAACTCTAATCATTTCTTTCTTTTCCTCATCATTCTTGGGACAATGTTTTAGGCTCAACATATAACCTTTCTCAATTGGAGTGTCTATGGTTTGGAGTTGTGCATACCAAATCATTCTAGAATTTTCTTAATGTAAGTCTCTTGAGACAAACCAATAACCTTCCTAGATTGATCCTTTAAAATTTTAACTCTTAACACATAATTTGCTTCACCTATGTCATTCATCTCAAAACTAGAGGACAACTACTCTTTTGTGGTAATAATTATCTCCATATCATTTTCAACTAATAAGATGTCATCCACGTACAAAAACAAAATTAGAAAACTCTTCCTTGTATGTTTGACATATACACAATAGTCTTCTTCTAACATCTCAAAGCCAATTGAATTAATGGCCTCATGAAATATGAAGTATCATTGTTTAGACGATTGTCTAAGGCTATAAATGGAACGTTTCAGTTGGCATACCTTGCGCTCTTATCCCTCAATCTCAAAACTAACAAGTTGATTTTTATAGGTTTTCTCGTCTAGTTCTCTATTGAGAAATGCAGTTTTCACATCTATTTAGAAAAGTTTCAAATCTAGATGTGCAACTATAGCTAGAATGAGGTGAATGGAAGCAAATCTCACTACAGGGGAGAATGTTTCTTCATAATCTATACCCTCTCTTTAGATATAGCCATTCGCCACGAGTCGGGCCCTATACTTGTCAATTGATCCATCTACATGACGTTTAACTTTTAAAACCCATTTGTTTCCAATAGATTTGCGCCTAGGCAGAAGATCTACTAACTCCCAAAGTTGATTATTTGCTGTAGAACTCATCTCATATCTCATAGCAGCTAATCATTTATTTGAAGTAGGTGAACTTAGTGCTTCCTCATAAGAAAAGGATTTATCAAAGTCATATGGAACACATATGAAAGATTCCCCATCAATCTCAAAACGACGACAAGGAATGGTTCCACGTTCGCTTCTACTTAAGTGAGACTCTTGTGAGTCACTTTTTAGTGATACACTTCCACTAGGAAGCAAGTCACTCCCATTATTTTTTACAATTCTAAGATGTGATAATTCTCTACCCTCGCTAAAAGATAGCGTAACTGCCTCAAGTTCTTGAAACTTAAAAAGTTCAAGATCATTCTTTGCTTTACCAATATTGAGAAAATCATTCTTGATAAATGTGACATCATTCTCGTCAGGATGTTCATCAAACATTACATAGCCCTTTGAGTTTTCTAAATATCTTATAAAGATATGCTTATTTGCTTTAAGTCAAGTTTTCCATATTTATGGGAAGTGGTGAAAACATAACTCGCAGAACCCCAAGGCCGCAAATGTTTCAAATTTGGTTTTGCGACATTCCATAATTCATATGGGATTGAAGGAACTGACTTAGAAGGCACATGGTTCAAAATGTAGGCAGCAACTAGAAGAGCATCTCCCAAAATGATATTGGCAGGTTAGCTTGTGCCATCATTGATCGAACCATTTCCAATAAAGTACAATTCGTCCTTTCTGCAACACTATTTTGTTGTGGTGTGCTAAGAATCGTTAATTGTTTGCGTATCCATTTTAGCTCACATAGTCCCTAAAACTCTTTATACAAGTACTCTCAATCCTGATCAGTTTGTAGAATTTTTAAATTCATTTCTTTCTAATTCTTAACCTCAACCACAAAGCACTTGAAGCAGTTTAATGCTTCAAAGCGATGGGAGATCGGATAAACATAAATGAAACGTGAGTAGCTGTTTATAAATGTGAGAAAATAAGAGGTGACATGGCGTGCCTTCACATTTATAGATCCACAAATATTAGAATGGACAAGCTCTAAATGATAAGATATCCTAGGAGCCTTTCCAAAAGGTTTCATATAGGTCTTACCAGCCAAACAAGGCTCACATACAGGTAGGCTTACATTAGTGAGAAACCCAAATAGGCCTTCTTTAGGTAGTCTAGCCATTCTATTTTTTCCTATGTGGCCTAGTCTAGCATGTCATTTTAATGAAATAGAAACACCATCATAATCATTTGAAGCCATAAAATAAAATGAGGAATTATTTAAATCCAACATAAAGAAATCATTCGAAAGAAAGCCATGTCCATACAAATCCCTATCCAAATAAAAGTCCAGCTGAGAGGCATCAAAGTGAAGGTAAAACCAAGTTCCAACATTAAAATAACAGAAAATAGATTACATTGAACACCATGTGCATATAGCACATCATGAAGAAGTAACAAGCACCCCAGACGCATCTTGAGTTGGTAGGTGTTAACTCCAAGCACTCTTCCTCCCAATTGTTACCTAATATAATGTACTATCCGTTAGTCAGTCTTCTTCTATAATCTATGAACCTAACTCGATCTCGAGCTACATGTTTAATTGCTCCTGTGTCTACAATCCATTCAAGAATTGAGTGAGCAATAAAAATATGTGAACAAACATAAGTAATGAAAGAGTTGTATTTAATGGATACCTTCTTTGTCTCAGTGCACTCATAAGTAAAGTGTCCAATTTTATCACAGTTATAACATTTCAATTTGGACTTGTCATTGCTAGCATGCTTCCCATTGTGGTGCTTTGCTACTTTTCCATCCCTTGACTTAAGACTATTTGTCGTTCTAGCAAATTTCCTTGCTTGCACTTAGGCCTAAATGCCTTGTACTTCCTAACTTGGGTAACAAGAAGAGTATTATGGTGGGCATCTATGCGCTCCGCCTCTAGTTCCAAATGACGAGATATATCAGTAAAAGTCTTAACATTCTTACTATGTGTCAAAACAAGCTTCATTTGCCCCATGTTAACTCGGGCAAAGATCGTATCACAATAGTAACTTGTTGTTCATCAGTGAAATTATTGTCAGTAGCCTTTAGATAACAAATCAAGGCAGACATCAAGCTCAAATGCTTAGTGATGGTATGTTTAGGGTCCATAACATACTGCATAAACTTCAAAGTGAACGCACGGAGCCTAATAGCTGATGTCCCCCCATAGGCAATTTTCAGTTGGTTCCACATATTTTGAACAGTTGGGTAGTTCTCAAACTCCCCAATAAGATCATTGTGCATGCTGCTAAGCATGGTAAAGCGCGTGCACTAATCTTTCTTTGCCCAAGCCTGATAGACTTCTATGTCATGATGATATTTAGAAGTATTCCCTTCCTCAAGTTGTATTATAAGGTGGGAAAAATTTTCAAGGACCCCTTGTTCATTAAGCAGATATTGGATTTTCCTTTGCCACATGTCATAGTTGGTTCCATCCATTTTCTCTCATTTAGTGAGGTCAGCAACTACGTTCTTAGTGGCTATTATCACTACATTCATTATGCGATATTAACATTAGCACACATTTAATTTTATTCCAAAATCTAACCAGATCATGGATTCCTTTCCACATAGTGAGATAAAAAATTTCACAAAAAGCTAGTAATCAGCTCCCACTATATAAGTCCAAATACCAGATCTAATTAATTTTGAATAAAACTTATAGATGAGTTTTTTTTTTTATAAAAAAATACTCAAAACTCATGCACATATAATCCACTCACAAAATATGAGAAATCCATAATCATTGTACTGAACACATTGCGTATAGGCTCCACTCGAAGCCTCATTGATAATTTGGTGCATCATGTTAATGTGACCTTAAAGGATATCGATAAACATAAAAAACATCCATTTACATGTCTCAATAATAAAATTGCATTTTCAAAGTAAATTCTACTACAAATCTTCTAGGAAAACAATAAATAAATAGGAATGCCAAGTTATCGATATATTTATAAGCTACACCTTATCCATTCACATAAAAATAAATACATACATTACACATGAGCCCAACAAATTACCAATGTCAACTCTATCTATTTTAATAAAAATACCAGTGAACTCAAATATTCAATCATCGTGGTATGCATGATGGTTCGATGGATAGAGAATCCACATTCTCAACTAACAAGAAAGGTTTAATAGGTCATTAAATCTAGAGACACATATTCAATTTAGACATACATTTAACAATAATTCAAAGATGCTTCGACAACT
>QEOT01001436.1:5852-24800 GCA_003123785.1 Pterocarya stenoptera
AAGTCTAGACAAGTGATCAGCAACAACATTCTCAACTCCTTTTTTGTCTTTAATTGTTAAATCAAATTCTTGCAGCAAGAGGATCCATCTAAGCAACCTGGGCTTTGTATCTTTTTTAGCTAAAAGGTATTTCAAAGCTGCATGATCAGTAAAAATGACAATTTGAGACCCAATCAAGTAAGAACGAAATTTGTCAAGTGCAAAAATTACTGCAAGTAGCTCTTTTTCAGTTGTTGAATAATTCATTTGAGCACTATTTAAAGTTCTACTTGCATAATAAATAACACAAGGCTTTTTGTCCCTACGTTGGCCCAACACAGCTCCAACCGCATAATCACTAGCATCACACATAATTTCAAATGGTAAGTTCCAATCAGGTGATTGCATAATTGGGGCTGAAATTAACATACCTTTTAACTTTGTACAAGCTATTGTACAGTCCTCAGTCCATACAAAAGAATTTTCCTTTGACAATAAATTGCACAAAGGTTTAGAAATTGTACTGAAGTCTTTAATGAATCTTCTGTAGNGGCTTTTTGTCCCTACGTTGGCCCAACACAGCTCCAACCGCATAATCACTAGCATCACACATAATTTCAAATGGTAAGTTCCAATCAGGTGATTGCATAATTGGGGTTGAAATTAACATACCTTTTAGCTTTGTAAAAGCAATTGTACAGTCCTCAGTCCACACAAAAGAATTTTCCTTTGACAATAAATTGCACAAAGGTTTAGAAATTGTACTGAAGTCTTTAATGAATCTTCTGTAAAATCCTGCATGACCTAGAAAAGATCTGATATCCCTGATGTTCTTTGGGATGGGCAAATTAGCAATTAATTCAATCTTGGCTTTGTCAACTTTGATGCCTTGAGAAGAGACAATATGACCAAGGACAATCCCTTGAGTAACCATAAAATGGCACTTTTCCCAGTTCAAAATCAAATTCTTTTCTTTGCATCTAATCAACACTTTTTCTAGATGATTTAAACATTCATCAAATGAATCACCAAAAATAGAAAAATCATCCATGAATATTTCAACAAAACGTTCTACCATGTCGCTGAATATGCTCATCATGCATCTTTGAAATGTAGCAGGGGCATTACAAAGTCCGAATGGCATCCTTCGATATGCAAAGGTACCAAATGGACATGTAAAAGTTGTCTTCTCTTGGTCTTCAAGAGCAATCTCAATTTGGTTATAACCAGAATAACCATCTAGGAAGCAATAAAATTTATGGCCAGCTACCCGTTCAAGGATTTGATCCATGAATGGTAGAGGAAAGTGATCCTTCCTAGTAACCAAATTTAGCTTCCTGTAGTCAATGCACACACGCCAACCAGTAGTAACTCTAGTTGGGATCAACTCATTTTCTGCATTCCTTACTACAGTCATACCAGACTTCTTCGGTACTACCTGTGTAGGACTAACCCATTTGCTGTCAGAAATAGGGTAGATGATCCCTACATCCAGAAGTTTCAACACCTCTGCTCTAACAACCTCTCTCATGTTGGGGTTGAGTCTACGCTGCATCTCTCTAGAGGGTTTAACATTGTCCTCTAAATATATCCTGTGAGTGCAAATCAAAGGACTAATTCCTTTTATATCAGCTATGGTCCATCCGATTGCATCTTTGTGTTCAATGAGAACATCAATTAATTTCTTCTCCTGAATTTTATCGAGTTTTGAAGAGATGACAACTGGTAATGTCTCTGCTTTGCCTAAAAATGCATATTTGAGTTCAGCAGGTAGAGGTTTCAAGTCGAGTTTTGGTGTTTGGACACTTGAGGGGAGGGGCACAACATCACGAGGAGGTAACTCCTCAAAACGTGCCCTCCACTTATCAGTGTCCATTATAGGAGTGGATCCTAGCAAAAAATTCATAGAAGCAAGCATAGAATCATCATCAAAATTTTCGCAATGAACCAAACAGGCTTCTAGATGGTCAGAAAAAAATGTCAAATCAAATTGATCCTGAACAAGAGTTTGAATCAAATTCACTTCATGCACGTCATCATCATCGCCAGGTTGTTTACAAATATTGAAAATATTCAACTCCAAAGTCATGTTGCCAAAAGAAATTATCATCACACCACTCCTGCAATTTATTAAAGCATTCGAGGTTGCAAGGAATGGTCTTCCTAAAATTATAGGAATTTGAGTGCAAACATCAAAGACAGGTTCTGTGTCCAAAACAATAAAGTCCACCGGGAAGTAAAATTTGCCTACCTGTACTAATACATCCTCAACTATTCCTCTCGGTATTTTTATTGAACGGTCGGCAAGTTGGAGTGTTACCTTGGTGGGCTTAAGCTCACCAAGACCCAATTGCTCATATACCGAGTAGGGTAGGAGGTTGACACTAGCACCAAGGTCAAGTAAAGCTTTCTCGATTTTAAAGTTCCCAATGACACAAGAAATTGTTGGACAACCTGGATCTTTATATTTTGGAGGAGAATTATTTTGGAGGATGGCACTTACCTGTTCTGTGAGGAAAGCCTTCTTTTGTACCTTCATCGTACGCTTCACTGTACACAGATCTTTCAAAAACTTTGCATAAGATGGAATCTGTTTAATGGCATCCAACAAAGGAATATTAATTTTCACCTGTTTGAAAATTTCAAGAATGTCAGCATTTTGAACCAATTTGTGAGAAGGTTGCAACCTTTGGGGAAAAGGGGCAGGGGTTGGGGTCTTCACAGGCATATCTAACTCAACTTTGTCAAGTTCACCATCCCTCTTGGAATTTGAAGAATTGTCGGTCTCATGGTCTTTCATTGAAACACTTTTATCAATTATTTTACCATTGCGTAGAGTGGTGATGGACTTGGCATGTTCAGTTTTTGAATCATAAGAATTTGAGTTACTTACCTCTGATTGTCCTTTGGGATTTGGTTGAGTTTGAGCAGGAAACTTACCCTTCTCTTGAATGCGCAATGCGGAGGTCAATTCACCAATAGAGCCCTTCAAGTCATTAACAGCCTGCATTATCTGGCTATTAATGTTAGCTTGACCCTGCATAAAAGTTTGTAATGTCTCCTCAAGGGTTTTCTTATGTGGGGGCACATAAGAAGTAGAAACAGAAGGCCCTTGAGAATTTTGATGTGAATTGGAGTCATTCCTCCAACTAAAGTTGGGATGATTCCTCCATCCAGGATTGTATGTCTCTGAATAGGGTGAAAAGGGCTTTTTATACATACCAAGCGAATTGCAATGTTCCTTATATACTCCTCTCATCTCCGTAAGGGTTGGGCAATCCTGTACAAGGTGATCTACTTCCTGACACACGACACATAGTTTAGGTGCATCAGCTTGGTGCACAATGTGAGCTGTCGTAGTTCCCTTCGTCTTTATTGCCTCTAACTCTCTAGTCAGGCCTTCCATCCTTGCCTTCAAGTTATCTTCTTCTCTGAGATGGTAGATGCCTCCACTAGACTGAGTTTGATTTGGGCGTGCTCGATTGGTGTTGTCGAAAGCATTTGGTCCTGTCCAAGTGTGAGCCTTTTCTGCAAGTTCATTTAAATACTCTATTGCCTCATCCGGATCCTTCTGCAAAAACTCACCATTACACATCATTTCAATGAATTGACGCTCTCTAGGAGTAAGACCTTCATAAAAATAGCTAACTAGACGCCAGCTTTCATAACCATGATGGGGACACAAGTTAAGTGTTTCTTTAAAACGTTCCCATGCTTGATACAAAGTCTCACTATCCTTTTGTGTAAAAGTTGAGATTTGTCTTTTCAAAGCATTAGTCTTATGATGAGGAAAGTATTTATTGAAAAAGATTTGGGTCATCTCAGCCCATGACCCGATCGACCGTGGTCTCAATGAATACATCCAACTCTTTGCCTTATCCTTTAATGAAAAAGGAAAAAGCTTAAGTCTAAAAGCATCGATAGTGCCAGGTTGACTATTAAAAGTAGCAACAACCTCTTCAAACTCCCTTATATACACATATGGATTTTCACTCTCCAAACCATGAAAAGTAGGGAGAAGTTGTATCATACCAGGTTTGAAATCCACTGGAGGAGTATTAGGAGGAAATAAAATGCATGATGGTGTTGCTGTGCGTGTAGGGTGAAGGTACTCTTGAAGAGTCCTAGTTTGATTTTCGTGCACACTCATGTTAGATGAAGAAATTGATGAAATAGAATGGGTATCAGAACCAGAAGGCGTGTCAAACAAATTGTCAAAGAGAGTATCAGTGTCTACTTGAACTCTCCTTGCAAATCTTCCCAACTCGTCTCTATATCTACGCATGCAAGCATTGATAGAGAAAGGACCGAGATTATAAAATGATATGAATATGGAAACACTGCCACACAATTTCTTTTTTTTTTTTTTTTTTAAACAAAAATAATATTTGACATAAAAAAGAAAAAAAAGAAAAGAAATAGAGAACAAAAAAAAAAAGAAAAGAAAACAAGAGAAAGTTAGAAAAATATTTATATATATTTTACCACATTTGCAATCCCTGGCAACGGCGCCAAAAACTTGTTGCGTCTAAACTTTCAGTCAAAATGATGAATAAAAATTCAGAGCAGTTTTGCCTGCAAGTATACAGGTGTCGTAGTACGTTACAGGATCGAATCCACAAGAATTAACTAATGTGATAAAGGGAATAAAATGAAAGGAGATTTAAAAATAAGAACATATAATAAAAAAAATTGAGATTACTGGGTTGAGGATTTTAACGTAACAGAATATAACTGAAACAATGAAATGAATTAATATGGAGAACGACTAAGGTTTCGAGGATCCGTCTAATAATTTATGAAATTGTTTTCAATCAAATTAACTCAGTTAGACTAGAATAATGATTCTGTCTAACTGGAAAATTTAACAATTAAGCCCAAGAAAATTAATCACCAAATATTAAGTTTGAATAATTGATGGTAGAGACATTCACAAGTCCAATTAATTACCACAGGGATTTTTCAAGCATTCACTGTATTCGAAAATCACAATGAATCAAGAGAAATATATAGATAATCAAAGTTTCTAATAAAATTACCAATCAATTAATCAACTCACAATATAACTCAGTTATTGATATAAAACAATATTTAAATTATTAGACTTCACCTCTTCACCTTAGTATAAAAAAAATTAGCCAACCATGTTTATCACAATAACCATGGAATTTAATGATCTATTCTCCATAAAAAAAAACTAAAATAAAACACAATACCAAATATTACAAAACAAGCTTAATAAATTAACTCTCAAATGAAAATAAATTTAACTAAACAAAGAAATAAAAACTGAACTAAAATAAACACTGCAAATGAAAATAAAAGCTAAAATAAAACACTGCAAATGAAATATAAGTGAACTAAAAAAAAACAACTGCAAGTAATACACTGGAAAATGAGGAGCTCTTTCCTCCACTCCAGATGATTTCTTCGTTCATCTCAAGCCTTTTTTATAGGCTTCAAAAGAAACCTTCAGCTGCAAAGGCCAGCTGCTGCCCACGATGTACCATGTGCATGATCAGTCCTGTTTCCCGCATGCACTGCCTCGGCTTCTTTCTCTTCTTTTTTTTTTCTTTTCTTTCCTGTTTCTTTTCCCGTCGTCCGCATGCGTCTTCCTCTTCTTTTTCTTTCTTTTTTTCTTTCTTTTCTTTCCTGTTTCTTTTCCCGTCGTCCGCATGCGTCTTCCTCTTCTTTTTCTTTTTTTTTTCTTTCTTTTCTTTCCTGTTTTGCTTTCGCCCGTCTGCATGCGTCTTCCTCTTCTTCTTTTTTTTCTTTCTTTTCTTTTCTGTTTTGCTTTCGCGTCGTCTCTCTCTTTCTTTCTGTTCCTTCTCTTTTCCCACATGCACTGCCTCATGCGTCGTCCACTGAAGAGAGAAAAAAAAAATATTTCTTCTCGCTGGCCGTCCGTCTGTGTGTTGTTTCCCACATGGATATGTTTCGGCTTTCTAGTTCATCTCCACCGACAGGTCCCATTTTACATGCATTCATTATCACTAACTGAGAGATGGAGCCGAGAGATAGAGAGGAGGTTGCTGTTTGGAGGCCGTGCATGGTGATGGAGGTGTAACTCGCATGGACGTGTTTGAGGATGGTTCACGGTTGGAAGAGCACTGGGCATGCTTGATGGAGGAGCACAAGACGTGTAGGAGTGCTGTTGGACTTGGAGGGGTGCTGCACTGGGCGGTGGAAACGCACGGCTGGAGGTTGAAGACGACTCGAGCGAGAGGTTGAAGATGAATCAAAACGACTTGTCGTTTTCGCCTGTGAACGAAACGACAAGTCGTTTAGAACAGGGACGCTTTTAATTCGACAGACAGAACGACACGTCGTTTTCGTTCGTGAACTAAACGATACGTCGTTCTATCAAACAGGCGAATTCAACTTAACTTAAAACGACGTGTCGTTTTGGTCTACCGACCAAACGACATGTCGTTTAGTCAACGCAGAAAATCAAAAAAATAAAAATAAAAATAAAAATAAAATAAAATAAAAATTAGACAAGCAAAATTAAATAATGATCACATAAAATAAAAAATAAAACTAGACAAATAAAATAAGATAAAGAAACTAAAATAAATAAAACTAAACAAGAAATAAAAAGTATGTTGTGCATGCGAAGAACTTATTGCCCAAATAAATCACAAGTTATAAAATTAAGCATAAACAATGCTTTTAATCAATTTAATTCACAACTTGGATTTATTCCTCTTAATCAATTTTTCCATCTAAAACCAATGATAAAATAATAAAACAATTAAAAGTATATTGGTTTTAAATGTGTAAAATATGCAATAATGCAGCTCAATCACCCATCAATGCCGAAAACCTTTTCCATAAGTCATGAACTACCTAACCAAATGCAAGAGTGTGGTTTAAATCTTCATAGGCACCATTACTACAACATTCACACTTTGACACTAAATTTATTCCAACCCTCCTTACCTTGTCATCCATGGATAATGCATTATTCATAGCCAACCACATAGTAATCGAAATGTTCTTCGGAAGCGCTGAATAACAAATCCATGCTGCCCACTGGAAGGAAGGATGCTTCACACGCAATGCTTCCCATGCAGACTTAGTAGAAAATTCCACATCCGAGTTTTATTTTCAAACAAGCCGATCTTTACCTTCCTTAGGACTGCCCAGCTGATGAGTAATCTTCACCATTTTTTCCCACCCTACCAAACCACTCAGCAGCTCCTCATTCCACCCTCGTTCCAATCTGCATTCCTTAATCAAGAGATGCAGAGCATCTATTGGATACGAATTATAACCCAGTGGCTACTGATCTGACCATTTAACCCACCAAAAGGAAACATTTCCCTCCTTATCTTTCCATCTAGAGAGCCTAAGAACAGCCGAAACACAACTCATCATCATTCGCCAAAACCTCAATCCTTTAGCAGGATTCACCATGGAAATGTGCTTATCTTTAACATATTTAGCCTTGAATTCTCCATTAAAATTTTCCAAACAAACTTAAAATGGAGAGATTGTTGAACCTCTATCAAACTCCTTAAGCCAAGGCCCATTTCCTGAATTGGTTTACATAAAACGTCCCATGCCACCCACTTTTGTTTTTGGCTTCCCATCCGCAAACCCCCAATAAAAGCTTCTGAATACTTTGTTCAACAAAGATATAATAGAAACAGGACACCGAATGCATGAAATTAAATGTATAGGAATAGTTGAGATCACATGCCGCAAGAAAGACAATCTAGCACCTTTAGACAAAACCTTATTCTACCAACCAGCCAGCCTCTCTCTTATACGTCCCACCACTTCATCTAAATCTCATGCTTTAAGTCTCCCAATAAAAATTGGGACACCTAAATACTTGAAAGGGAAATGGCCTTCTGAAATACCCGTAAGTCTAAGCAACAATCTTCTTCAAGACATGGAGATTTTTGGGGAGAAAAAAATTGCAGATTTGCCTGAGTTAACAACCTGACCCAACCATTTCGCATACATCCGAAAAACCTCCTTAATATCACGCAACGACTTCTTCCCCCCGTTAGAAAAAATAACTATATCATCTGCATACAATAAATGTGAGATCAAAGGGGCCCCTCGAGGTAAAGAAAACTTCTCAATGGTACCATCTTCAAATTTTGCCTTTAACAAACGAGATAGGATTTCTTCAACAGGGATAAAAAGATAAGGCAACAATGGGTCTCCCTGTATCAAGCCTCGCTCACCTTTAAAAAAATCTTTACCCGTGGCATTCATCCCCACCGAATACCAAGGAGAAGAAACACATTGTTTAATCAAATTACACACTTGGACATAAAATCCAAATGAAGCAATCACATGCATCAGAAATAATGTGAGGAAGCACCATGGCTAAACGTTGGACTATTAATTTGGAACACACCTTGTATAAAACTAAGCAAAGGCTGATAGACCTAAACTTATCAAAGCCTGTTGGATTACTCATTTTAGGAACAAGTACCACATAAGAAGAGGAATAATACCTTGGAAGTTCCGAGCCTCGAAAAAACTCACAAACTGCCTCCACCACATCCTCCTCAACAATATCCCAACAATCTTTGAAAAAACCTGAGCCAAATCCATCTAGCCTCGGACTACTATCTATAGGAATTGAGAACAAAGCTTCCTTGACATCCTCCCTAGTAGGCATTAAACAGAAACTAAAATTTTCTTCATCCGATATAATTTTCTCAACCCATGGAATTAAATCCGGAAGAGGCCGACCAGGTATAGCCTGCAAAAATTCAAAAAAAATAATCTACTGCAGCAACATGAAGATCCTTTGGAGTCTTCAGCACTCTTCCATCCAATAATGTCATTTCCTTAACCATATTATGTTTTTTAGCTGAAAATTTCTAAAACTACTGGGCATTATTCTCCCCAATATCAATCCACCTTTGCTTAGCCTGTTGTCCCAACCTCATTTCCTCCCTCTTATCCGAAGTTTCCAGTTCCAATTTTGTAGCCAAGTAAGCATATTCAATTTCCTTATAAAAAGATACCTAAAGGTTAGATTCTAATCCTTCTAACTCTTTTTCCATATTCTGAATGTGAAACTGAGTACAACCAAACACTTCTTTACTCCACACTTTAAGAGCTATCTTCAATTTTTTTAATTTTCTTGCTAACCGCCATAACCCATTCCCCAGCAGTTCTTCCATCCAAGTCCTCGCCACAAGACCACGAAAACTTTCATGTGATATCCACATTTGCTGAAACTCAAATAGAGAAGGGCCATAATAGATCTAAATATCCAGAAGAGAGATAATCATAGGGGAATGATCTGAGGAGACTCTGGACAAATACTTCATCTGCACACCAGGAAAGATCTCCAAGCAAGAGGAATCACATAAGACCCTATCCAATCGAGCCCAACTCCTTGTCCATCCACTATGTCCATTACACTAGGATAGAGGACCTCCAGTAGACGCCAGTTTCCCCAATCCCACATTATCAATAAACTAATTAAAATCATCCGTAGCACCAAACGATCGAGGTCTGGCACCACGTCTTTCTGAATCGTTTCTAATTATATTAAAATCACCCACAATAATCCAAGGGCAACCCAACGTATTCATATTAGAGAGTTGCAGCCAAAGATCCCATCTAGAAATTTCCAAACATTTAGCATAAACAAAGGACACCAACACTCTTTGTCCATTCGTAGTCACCAACACGTATTAAACCATGATAATAGGAGAGCCCGAAAGGTGTTCTGTGAAATGCGTCAATGGGCAAAATGTATTGAATAAAATCTGTCTTTTTCACACATCTCTTCCTTTTACATTTACATGTATTTATACATAGAGTCATAAGAAACTTTCCTCTAGACTGGTGACACGTGTATGATGTAGTACATTTCTGTTACAAGGGTATTCCATTTCTCTACTCTGATGCATTTGCTGAGTGCTCCTAAGGCCTTTGCCATGTGCCATGTCCTTCATTGCAGTGTATTTGGTGCCTTTGTTTTGTCGAGTGCTGCTGACCCTTTTGTCGTTGGCCATGTCCTTTATTGATGGGATGATTCTCTTCTTCATTTGAACTGGTGCTTATAACAGTGGGTATTCTTTCCTTAACAGCCCCCCTGAGTCAAGCGGCACTTGTGTTAAAGTGAGGCCAGATCGTAACAATGTAAATCTTGCCAAGGAAAGTGGCTTGGTTAATATATCAACCAGCTGATCTTTGCTTGAAATAAAGGATACAATAAGAGATTTTGATGCCACTCTATCCCTAACAAAATGATAGTCTAATTCCACATGTTTGGTTCTTGAGTGCAAAACTGGATTAACTGAGACATATGTAGCTCCTAAATTATCACACCAAAGTGTTGGGGTTTTTGCAGAAAAATCCCATGGTCTCTTAACAGTAACTGAATCCAGATTATTTCACATGAAGTGTTGGCTACCGCTTTATACTCCGCCTCAGTTGAGGACCTAGCTGCTATGGGCTGCTTTTTAGAGTCCCAAGAAACAAGGTGTGAACCAAAAACTACACAGAATCCCCCTGTGGATTTCCTGTCATCAGGGCATCCAGCCCAGTTAACATCAGAGAAGGCTTAAATGTTATGAGATGAATTTTTGGAAAAATGAAGACCCATGTGAGTAGTAAAACGTAAGTAGCGTAATATACGCTTGACAGTTTGCCAATGAGAAATTTTTGGACTATGCATGAATTGGCAAACATTATTGACTAAAAATGAAATGTCGGGATGAGGGAATGCAAAATATTGTAAACTTCCTACGACAATATGGTAGAGTTGAGGATCCTCAAAAGAGGTTCCATAAAAAATTGTGAGTTTGGTGGAAGTTGACATGGGAGTTGAAACTGGTTTTGCTTGATGCATATTGGTACATTGAAGTAAATCAAAAATATACTTGGACTGATTTAGAAATAAACCTTGATTATTTCTGTGAACTTCTATACCTAAGAAAAAATGTAACTACCCTAGATCTTTGACAGGGAAGTGTTTACCGAGAGCATGAATGAAATCATTGATAAGTCGAGAATTAGAGCCAGTGACAATTATGTCATCCACGTATACAAGCACAAATAGAACATGAGTAGAATTTCGAAATACAAACAGAGATGTATCTGACTGAGATTCATGAAATCCTAGAGAAATGAGTTGAGTACTTAGCTTGGAGAACTAGGCCCTTGGTGTCTATTTAAGGCCATAGATGGCCTTTTTGAGCTTACACACATGTGTTGGAAAATCTGGATGAACAAATCCAGGAGCTTCATTCATATAAACTGCTTCTTCTAGGTCACCATGAAGGAAAACATTTTGTACGTCTAGCTGTTGAAGTGGCCAGTTAAGAGTGACTGCTAGGGAGAGAAGAATCTGAATAGTCACAGGTTTTACCACTGGAGAAAAGGTTTCTGAGTAGTCCACCCCTGGTTGTTGATGAAATCCCTTAGCAACTAGACTAGCCTTGCGGCTTTCAGGAGATCCATCGACTGTTTTGAGGATCCATTTTGGGCCCAAGATGTTGTAGGAAGCCGATGGTGGAATAAGTTCCCAAGTGGAATTTTGTAATAAAGCCTAAAATTCTAGCTTCATTGCCACTCTCCATTTGGGATACTTAGTTGCCTCAGTGAAACTAGAGGGTTCTTCAGGTACTGATGGACGAGAAGTTTCTGTGAGAGAGAGGGAGTGTGTGGACGAAGGCCAGGATATTGTTCCATCCGTGTGAACCCGAGGGCAGTGGATGTTGTCTTTGAGTTGAGTGATCATGGGATGTGTAGGTTGTAGGGATTGATCTAGTTGATCATTGCTAACTAAAGATGCATCAGCAAGATTAGGGTTGGAGTTTGGAAGAAGCGACGATATCGGGGTAGAGACGAAAGAGGCAGGCAGGCTTAGAGAGTTAGGTGGACTGTCTGAGGCTTGATGTGTGGAAGTTGGGCTTGAAATTTCATTTGGGCTGGGTGTATGAGTGAAAGGTGTGTTTAGTGAGATTGGTGAAAAGGAACCAAATGTGAGTGAATTGAGTGGCCCATTGATATTGGGCCTAGATGAAGAAACAGGTTGTGAAGTGGACTGGGTCATTGAAAAAGGAAAGTTTGATTCATCAAACCTTACATCCCTAGAGATATAGGTTCAGCCCGAGGGTGGATCAAAACAGCAATACCCCTTATGGTCAGGACTATAACCCATAAAAACACACATTTTAGATCGAAGATCCATTTTATGTTTATTAAATAGGCGAAGATTTGGCCAACAGGCGGACCCAAAAACCTTAAGAAATTGATAATCAGGTCGGTGTCCAAACAATTTATAAAATGGAGATTGATTTTTTAAAATGGGTGTACACATTCGATTTATTAAATAAACTGCGGTTTGGAATGCAAATACCCAAAATTTGGTAGGCATTGATGCTTGAGTTAGTAAGGAGAGATCCGTCTCGAAAATATGTCGATGACGCCTCTCAATACTACCATTCTGGACATGAGAGTAAGGACATGTGAGATGATGTCCAATGCCATTATCTTGAAGAATTTTTCGAAGGGGTCGAAATTCACCCCTCCATCTGTTTGCACAGTTCGGATTGTAGTGGAAAACTGGTTTGTGATGTAATGCATAAGAGCAATAAAAATTGGTGTAACATCAGACTTGGCTTGTAAAGGAAACAACCAACTTTATTTTGTAAAGTCATCAACTACAGCAAGATAATAATGGCAACCTGTAGAGGATAGGACAGGTGACGGACCCCAAACATCAAAAAACATTAATTGAAAAGGAGTAGTGGAGATGGAAGGAGAGGAAGGATGTGGAAGTGCATGTGATTTAGCTTGTAAACAAGCTTTAAAAGTGTGAACACTAGACTTAGTATTTAAAGGAAGCTGAAAGCTATTGATGACAAGAGACGTGATTCTAGGTGAAGTGTGTCCAAGACGCATGTGCCAGGTAGAACGAGATGTGCAAGTGCCAATGAGTGCATGATGTGTGGAAGCAGTTTTTGGTGAGGTCGGAATTGTTGATGGGAGAGCATACAAGCCATCCTTAACGTTGCCCTGAAGTTGAACTTCCTGTGGTTGTAAATCCTTCACAAGAAAACCAGAGGAATAAAACTCAAAGTAGACTGAATTGTCCAAGCAAAATTGTCTCACAGATAAAAGATTTTTTGATATGGAAGGAACATGTAAAAGTTGACTGAGAAGAAAATTGCCATTGGGTGTATGGAGATGAGCCGAACCAGTATGTTGGAAGGGAATGGGGGAGCCATCTCCAATGCTGACCTGATCTAAGCCTTGATAAGACATTGCATCCAAGTTGAGATTGTGAACATCTCCTATAAAATGAGCTATAGCTGCACTATCTGGGAACCATTGATTAAAAACAGGTGGAGTAAAGGGAGTCTGAGTAGTAGTATGGTTAGCCGAGAAAGATGGTGGAGTGGAAGCTTGATAGGCTTGATTAAACCTATAGTAACAGGTTAGTGCAGTGTGACCCGACTTATGACAGACTTGGCATGTAGGTTTGGAATCATGTTTGTTGGAGAAAAAATTCAAGCGTCCTTTCCCATTACCACGGCCTCGACCCCTGTTTGTACGATCACCCCTGCCTCTGTAATTTGAAGATTGAAAGGCGGTGGGAGGCTGTTTGGCGACAGTAAGGTGGGCAGAAAGTGGATTACCAAACAACAGAGAATGAGATTGATGAGCTAGATGAGACTCATGATTTAAGAGAAAGTTGTAAATCTGTTGTGATGATAAAGGATCAGCTCGTGTAGTGAGTGAGGTAACAAGAGATTCATAATCTAATCCTAAACCAGCAAGTAGATAGACAGAAAACTCAGTGGGTGATAAAGATTGACCTGCCGCACTTAGAAAGGATGCAAGAGACTTAGCTTTGTTATAGTACGCCAAACCTCGTTGGAGGTGATACAGTCCAGTACCTGCACCAACACAGTTTCAGAGAGGGAAGAGTTAAGTGCAGAGACTATTCATTGATCAAGCAAGTTCCACTTTGTGAAATGTGGATTTGGTTGGTTGTTAATCATGGGGGGAGGCATAGATGAGGTGCCATCCACATGATCATATAACTGGTTTCCTTTGAGAAAATGAACCATTTGGGCTTTCCATAATAAATAGTTACCGATAGTAAGTTTAATGGGAACACAATGGTTGGTATGGTTGGTGTTGGTAACAGAGTAAGGTGGGGGTCGGGGTGGGGGTGGGGGTGGGTGTGGGGGTGGAGGTGAAGACGCCACGGTGAGGTGAGGAAGATGTGAGTCTTACTGGTCTCCTGATACCATATTAAATCATGAGAATAGGAGAGCCCGAAAGGTGTTCTGTGAAATGCCTCAATGGGCGAGACGTATTGAATAAAATCTATCCTTTCCACACGTCTCTTCCCTTTACATTTACATGAATTTATACACAGAGTCATAACAAACTTTCCTCTAGACTGGTGACACGTGTATGATGTCGTAGGTTTTTGTTACAAGGGTATTCCATTTCTCTACTCTGATGCATTTGTTGAGTGCTCCTGAGGCCTTTGTCGTGTGCCATGTCTTTCATTGCAGTATATTTGGTGCCTTTGTTTTGCTGAGTGCTGCTGATCCTTTTGTCGTTCGCTATGTCCTTTATTGATGGGATGATTCTCTTCTTCATTTGAGCTGGTGCTTATGACAGTGGGTATTCTTTCCTCACAACACGTAACGTGTTGATTACTGGGGCCCACTAAACTAACTTGCACTTGACAATCCCATAAAACCTAAACTAACCCAGTATTGGATCCATAGAAGCATCCATTTCAATGCAAACTCTTGCACCATCTGTCCTTGTTGTGCACTTTGAAATTTTATCTTGTTTAATATATCTCCCTCTCGGTGCACAAATACTACGTAAATAGGAATCATGATGAAAGTTTGGTGGTAACCCCGGAAGCATAACCCATACTGGCACCATTGGCGATTCCTTATCTTCATTGAAATCTGGTGACCAGTGGAAAACTCTATAGGGAAGTCCTTCTATCTCACATTTTTCTCTTGGCATTGCCTTAGAAAAATCCTCCTCCAAAGCCATACGAATAAAGACATTCCGAGGCTTTTTCATGGCAGATACAACCGGTTGATTCAGAAGACCATCAATTACATATACAGACCCTGATCTGATCTAGTGAAGGTCTTTGACGCAGGAACTTCTCCATCAACTTGTTTCGAAAGTCGGAATGGCGCTTCTACCTCAGGCAGAGGTTGTGGTGTATAAGCAATAAGATCAGCAAACGATCTTCCTCTAGTAATGAACGCTTGGGGGCCAAAAGTGCCCTCGATGTTGATCATCCTATCTGGTTGGCAAATGAAACCAAGTAAAAAAACTTGAACTAATTTAAAGGAATGGATGCTGATCCAAAGCAACACAAGCATGTGGCAGACGACAACATAAAGTTGACTTTGAGTCAACAAGTATAATATCACCAACTTGAGTCTTCAATATCAGAGGGTAGCCTTGAACCAGCACGGAAAACCAATGCAGAACAAATAATTATATCCTTTTTTGCTAGAACTATAGCCTTTTCTCCTCTCTCGTTAGAGGCCCCCCTGTCCTAGCACAGGTTTTGTTTGTTATTCTTGAGAGTGATGGCGGACGAGTTGGAAGCTTTATAAAAAAACATGTCTTTGTCTGAGACCAACCGCTCATTTTCTCTCGATTGGTCATAATTCTTGCCTATGCGTTTTAAATCCCGAATTCGTGTTTTGGGGTTTTAAAGTCTTCAAAATATTTTAAATGTCCAAATTTATATTAAATGGGGTATTTTTAGTGTTATTGAACCAAGCCCATATTTCAAGTAAGCATTTTCGAATTTTGAAGCCCCAAAAATAATATAGTTGTAGAAAATCATTTTATCTAAATGGTTTTATTTATTTAAGAGTATTATTAAATATTCATCATTTTATTTTATGTTAAAAACTCTATTTATTTAGATGCTTTTATTTCTCTTAGAAATATTTATAAAACTCATCATTTTATTTTATGATGAAAGATTATTATTTTTTAGAATTTAAGTTGGATTTTAAATTAGTCTCATTGTATTTTATTTCATCCTCCCATTATTTAGCTAGTTTATTTTCAGTGTTTTATTTTCCACCGTTGGATCAATTTGGGGATCCTTCAAATTACAAGTTGACTCAAAAGGTGGTAACACAAAGGCCATTCATCCAATAGTCTAGTCCTTTTCCTCTATCAAACGGCCAGTGAATTGGTACTAGAAGGGGCTAAGTTATTAGATTCTTACCCCTAAAATTCATAGCAAGGGGGTAAGTGTTTGTGTGGAAGTCATCTCCACCAATAACAAGCCCATCCAAATCAAGCTTCAATGCTTGCTATTTCTTCAACTTGCTCAATCTGTAACTTCCCATTACCCTCATTGGAAGAAGATGCAAGCATATACCAGTTTTTGGTTTACTGGTCATCCATAGATGGGGCTAGATCCTTTTCCTGAAAAATGGTTTGCTCAAATTTGGCCTTCCAAAGAGTAATAACTAAATAAGGCGGCACCCCTTGTAAACTAGGATATACTATGAACTTCATTTTGAGAAGCATTGCAGAAGTACTGGAAGCAAAAGGTATAACAACAACCCAACTTGTTTTTTGATAAGGTGCTAATGCTTCAAGAAAGCTTGGGCAATAAATTCTCCTCAACCAGCCAAAGAAATAGCAGACTGGATACTCAATTGCATGAACAACATTAGTGTGCCCTCCTTCTAGTGCCAACATTCTTGAACAAACAATAAATGCATAAGAGAATGTAAACTTCAAGGGTCTAGAAGCTTCTGGGAGCATCTGAAAAAAAGTAAACGTTGTCTCTCTTCCATCAACCCCCTCAAGATACTGCCTCACAACCACATTCCAATGAAGCCCAGCCGCCGATCTTCAAGACCACCAAAAATGGCGTTCATCGGAGTGGAGCGTAGCCCGCACGCCGGGACGAAGCTTCGGATCTCGTCGGCGCGTGACCATCACGCGCCACTATGGAGCTCTCTACCGACCCCACGCTCTGCTTGTCTAGCCTCCCTGACTCAGGTGCTTCCAAGATTGACCGTCGGTTCTCCTCCCCTAGTGACCAGTGTCGTACACGCGCCAATGATGAGTTTTGAGCACCGAGTTTTGTTTTTCTGTTTTCTTTGTTGTTTATTTTTCGGTTCTGTAATTTTCTATTTTTTGTAGTTGTTTTATGTTTTATGTTTTGTTGTTAATTTTGTTGACCTGAGTGTGGTGTTGGGCCTTTGGATCGGACGTAATCCGGGGCAAGAGCTGTTGGAGAGTGTTGGGCGATGCATAGGCTGGTGGTCGTAAGGCCGGACGCTGTGGTCCGTGCGCAAACTGGGTGCTCGTCCAGGCCGAATTCAAGATGCCGATGCCTTCGGTGGGCGTGACGTCCGGGGTCGCACCAGTACTTGGGGTCCTGTACTTTGTTTGTTGTATTTAGGTATACTTTTGTTTTTAGTTAGTAATAAAATAGGAATTAGGCTATTGGATTTGATGTCCAGAGCAGTGTCCCGTAATGATGGATTGAAAAGCGTGTTCGAGCATTTGCTGAAACTCATGCTTTCAAACAAGTAGGACGACCTTTGAGGAACATCTTGGAGTATTCATGATACGGCGAGGAAAGTTTTCCCCCCCAACCCCTGTGATTCTATCGTGTCTCTCTGTGTCTCTTCCTGCAATTGTCGAGGCTCTCCTCCCCACTGTGCCACCGCGAATGGCTCCCCTTGCCGTCGAGCCACCAGGGGTCTTCCCCCTTAGCCCCTCGCTCTCTCACAACTCCATCATCATTCGGATGCGATGCCCTCATCCCTCTACCCATTTAAGTTTCTTTCCAAGTTTGATTTAAGGTCTTGTTCTCATCTTTCCAAAGGAAAAACCTTGAAGGTAAGACCATTTTGATTCACTTTCTATTATGGTTTCGAATAGGTTTCGATTTCTTCATGGAATGTTACCCATTGATGTTTCGGTTTGGGGTTTTTCAGTGCCATCACTTGGTTCTTTCCTCTACACGCCTATAGCATTATTTGGTCCTCCATTTTACATCTTGAGAAGGAGCTAAGAACCAAGGTAAGAACCCTAACTTGACTCCATTTGATTTGGGTGTAATTTTGAAGCCAACCTAATTCTTTTGTGATGGAAAGCTTGTGTCTTGGGTTGTGTTTATTTCTCTATGTTGCAAAATATTATAAATGCTCTATTTTGGTCCTAACCGAATGATGATGGAGCTGTTTTACTATATGATTTCCTACGTTTCGAATTTGGTATTTTGCTAATGAGCTTGGTTTAACCATAGGTGACTTTAGTATGATTTTGTGTATGTATGTTGGTGCCGTGTGTTATGTTTTGAGTATGTATGTTGCTGACTTTAGTCATTGTATGTAGAATATTCTAGCATTGGTAGCAATATTTTCTGAAAATGAGAAAAAAACAAATGAATTAATGGATATTGTTGTGTAAACTTATGGATATTGTTGTGTACTGGGTTTGTGTTGAACTCAAGTGCTAGATGGATGAAGTAAGTGTAATTTTGCTAGATTAAATTACATGGGCAGCAAGCATGCTGTATGTTTTATTAGTTGAATTATGTATATGGAAATGTGTAGTGGAATTTGTGAATTTGGTGCCAAGTAGCCAAGTGTGTTATGTATTGATGGGATGGAGTGGCTTGACTCACTACAATACATAAAACATGTATTTACTTGTTTCAATAAAACTTTATATTACTTTAAAAAAAGGCTGAACTATGTAGTAGTTGTTAAGTATAAAGGGGGTCTGGAAATTGAAGGAATTGTTTCTGTTTTGCTTTCGTGAAGGATCTGTTTCTGTTTTGCTTTAGTTAAGCTCTCATAGTGGCATAAATTTTATTCTCTCAATGCAGTGTGATCAAGCTCTTGATATTTTTAATTCCTTCAGGCTCTTCTTTGTTTCCTGCAATCTTAATAAACTATCAGCAAAATTTTGCTGCTTTGTCTATCTAATCCT
>QEOT01001436.1:36208-60073 GCA_003123785.1 Pterocarya stenoptera
AAAAAAAAAAAAAAGAGTAAAAATCATTGAAACAGTTTTTAATAAAGATAATCTATAGAAAAAGAAAATGAAGTATATTGGGAGACTTGTGTTGGTAAGCCAATGAAATCCGTTGGTCAGCCCAGTTATGCTGAAAGGCTTTTAAGGGTGGTCCAGGTAGTGTTCCCTCAAACTCTTAATCTACTTATTTCTCTTTAGATATAGGGAATCTTTATTCTGTCTCAATGAATTTGAACTCTTTCTTTAAACCTAATGAATCTATTAATGAATCTACTACTAGTATTCCCGTAGAACCTGATAATATTAACCAAGAAGATTATAATATAATAGAGATAGAAATAAATTTACAAGATTGGACGATTTCTAATGTTCTAAAAAATCAAATATATAAATATTCTACTTTTTCTTCTAAGCTATCATTTATTACCGATTATACGATTAAAACAGGAGAAAAAACTATTAGCTTAAATAATGATTATGAATCGTTACAATTATTAACAAGAGAAGCTATTAAACAACACAAAGAACAGAAATACTCTTACATACATTTTGGATTAGTACAGGTTGCTATAAAATCACTTACTAGAATTGGATTAAACACTTCAGTATTACTTTGTCTCAGAGATGGAAGACATTTTTATTTCCATGATTCATTACTTGAAATGGTAGAATCAAGTTTGTTCCAAGGTTCAGTTTATTTTAATTGTTATCCAAATTATTCTATTTCATTATTTGATCATAATATATTACATGCTTTGACATTAAACATTAATATAAATGGTTATAATATGATGAAAGGGTCACATCCTTTAATTGTAGTATATAGGATCCATTATAAACTAATGAAGACAACATTAGAACTATAAGCTCTTATTATTGATTGAGCTGCATAATTGCATATTTTATCTATTTAAAACCAATAATTTTTAATTGTTTTATTATTTTATCATTGGTTTTAGATGGATAAATTGATTAAGAGCATAGTTTATGCTTGATTTTATAACTTGTGATTTATTTGGACAATAAATTCTCATGCACAACACAAATATTTTATTTTCATCTCTTGTTTAATTTTATTTATTTCAGTTTCTTTATTTTATTTTATTTGTCTAGTTCTATTTTTATTATTATTTATTTTTGCTTGTCTAATTTTTATTTTATTTTATTTTATTTTATCTTATTTTATTTTTATTTTATTTTATTTTATTTTTATTTTATTTTTTTTATTTTCTGCGCTGGCTAAACGACATGTCGTTTGGTCAGCAGACCAAAACAACATGTCGTTTTGAGATATAAGTTTCTGCCGTTTGAGCTAAACGACGTGCCGTTTTGTCTAAAACCAAAACGACATGTCGGTTTTCCCATGAGTTCATTTCAACGTCTAAAGATAAACGGCGCCGTTTTGTCTAAAGACCAAAACGACGCCGTTTTTCACGTTAATTGTTTCTGCCGTCTAAAGTGAAACGACGCCGTTTTGTCCAACGAACGAAACGACGCCATTTTCACTCGTCTTCAACCTCTCGCCGTTACCTCCTGTGCAGCACAGTGCTTCTCCACAGCGGCGTTCCTCCGCGCTTTCAGGCAGCCCTCCACGCCACCATGCATCTCCGCTGGCCGCCAGAAGCCACCAGACGACGCCGGCGATCCATCTTCGCCGCCCAGTCAAGCCCAACGCCACAACCGAAGCTCCCTTCCTCCATGCATGCGTTCGAACCAGGCACAGCAAACCATCTCTATCTCTCGGGCTCTCTCATTTCACCTACGNTTCAGCCTCTCTTCCAACGTCCAACTGCACTTAGCCTTCTGCACAACCACTGTGCTCCATCTCCACGGCGCACGTCCATCAGCGCCACCGTCCGAAGCCACCAACAACCTAAGCTACTACTCCCAGCCAACCTCCGCACGCACAGCTACGGGATGAAATTAAAACAGAGCAAAGGCAGCAGCTTCCAGCAGCGCAGCCAAACCATCCACACACACTGTCCCATGAAAGCCCTTCCCAGACTTTGAAAAGCAAGATAGTAGAGTTAAAGAGGACGATGAAGAGGAACCCGAAGGATCAGTTCTTGGTGGAAGTTACTGGATTATCTTGATGCTGGAACTTGCCGAATGAGCAACAGAAGATCTATTGGGAGTTAAAGNAAAAAAAAAAAAAAAAGAAAAGAAGAAGAAGAACGGGCAGACAGCGAGAACGTGGAGAAGAAAAAGAAAGAAAAGAAAGAAGAAAGAGAGAAGAGAGACAGCGAACGTGGGATGGAGAAGAAAGAAGATGAAAATAAAAAGAAAGAAGAGCAAAGAAGAAAGATGCTGCAACACATGCGGAAAGAAGAAAAAGAAAGAAAAGAAAAGAAAGAAAGAGAAGGTGGAAGATAGCTGAAGTCAGATGCACACATGGGCATAAGTCAGTACAGTGTTTTATTTTGAAGCCTATAAAAGGCTTGGAGGTAGACGAAGAATAGTAGGCAGATGTTAGACGCCCAGTAGAGTCTGGGTGGGTGAGACACCCAGTAGAGTAGTTTAGGAGTAGTGTGCAGATTTTTAGGAGAAAGTGCAGATGAAGTGAGGGAGTTCGGTGATGCAGTTGAGAGCCTAAATGGACCAACTGTGTTATTGAACTGTTCTCCTTTATCTGTAGTCTCCACTTTTATTTTATTTTATTTTTTTATTTTAATTTATGTCCTTTATTTTTTTAGCACTTTTAATTCTTGCAATTGATTGGTATTGTTATTAGAAACTTTGATTATCTATATATTTCTCTTGATTAATTGTGATTTTCGAATACAGTGAATGCTTGAAAAATCCCTGTGATAATTAATTGGACTTATAGATATCTCTACCATCAATCCTGCACTTTTATTTTAGATCAACAATAAAATTCATATTGTGAGTTTGATTAATTGATTGGTATTATTAAAAACGTTGATTATCTATATACTTTTCTTGATTCATTGTGATTTTTGAATACAGTGAATGCTTGAGAAATCCCTATGGTAATCAATTGGACTTGTGAATGTCTCTACCATCAATTATTCAGACTTAACATTTGATGATTAATTTTCTTGGACTTAATTGATAAATCTTCCAGTTAGACAGAATCATTATTCTAGTCTAACTGAGTTAATTTTATTTTTCAGTACTTTTAATTTTATGTACTTTTATTTTACTGTCCTTTATTTTATTGTCATTTAATTTTCTGTTATTTATTTTCTACAATTTATTCTGATGCAATTTAATTTTTCAGCTCATTTAAAATTTCAGTAATTTAATTTTCAGCAATTTAAATTCACTGTCCGACACTTTAATTTCTTTAGTTTTCATCACTGCATCTCAAAATGCTCAAATCAACCTCTTTTCACTGCACTCTTTCATTCATTGTACATATCACTTTTTATTTTTATTTTCCCATCGTAAATATTCCCACCATTTTACACGAGTTTATTTTTAGCACTTTCCCTGTGGAGACGATCTAGGAATTTATTCCTAATTACTACTCGACACGCTCCTGCACTTGGGATAGCCTTTTGTGCTGCTCATTTCCGAACGAGTCAGAAGGCCAAACAAGCAATGCCTCGGACTCCTTGCCACTTTTCTTCTCTGCCAAATGGAACGCCAAGTGACTAGCGCCTCATGTCTTCGGCAAAACAACCCAGGTTTGCAAATTCTACACTAGTAGATCGGGGATGAATTATACTAACTTATTTATTTTGTCCACCGATATATTAGACCTCTCCTACTTGCCTCGCAAAGAAAAGTGGACCAGCTTCTCAGTCATCCGGCGAACTACCTCCTCAGGGGGGCCTAAGGCATCCTGACCCCTCCCTCAGTGGAGAATGGGTTTAGTCCTTCGACTGCCTGATATTACGCCATCTCCAACGACAANGCACTTTCCCTGTGGAGACGATCTAGGAATTTATTCCTAATTACTACTCGACACGCTCCTATACTTGGGATAGCCTTTTGTGCTGCTCATTTCCGAACGAGTCAGTGCTCCACCACTCTTTTCAAAGATAAAACATTACTTCCCATCTTTAGATCCTCATTATCACTATCTCTCAAAGTCAGGTGCTGGGCTCGAGCCTTTCTTTTCCAAGTTGAGAGTTTTGGAGTAGATAACTGTTTTATCTGAGAAGAAAGGAAAAGGTTGAGGGAATTAACCTAGGCTGCAAGAGACGAGTCAGGTTTAATTTCCTTCTGGGACTTCTAGCTTAGACCCGTCATCTTCGTATCTAGAACAACATCACTCCCCTTCTCAACCCCCATAATCTCGGGACCAGCTTGGAAGACAAAATCTGCCAAATCCTGTTTTGGTAAGGACTCAGAGGGATAATCTTCAACCGGTGATTGGGCTATTTTGACAGCCTTCCCTATTGAGTCCACTTTGACTTCTAAGTTAGGAAAGGCAACTTTCCTTATTAGTGAAGTCCCTTCTGAAACCACCGAAAAATCAGCTTACTTCGAGGGAGAATCCCCCATGTTTGGTCCTTGAGAACTCTTTCCAAAATTAGACACATCCTCTGTTTCCTCCCACCGCCAATGAGGAGCTGCATCGCTTCTACCACCACCGTTGTATCTCTTTGTATTCGAACTGCCCGTCTTAGGAGGGGTAGCTCTCAACCATGGACCATATTCTGGTTTGTAAGTCTCACTGTTGCCCCTATTCAGCTTGGTGCAACCACCCTCCTTATGTTTTATGACTCCGCAATGAAAGCAGAAAGATGGTAAACACTCGTACTTTATTGGAAGCCATAGCTGTTTCTCATCAAGATTAAGAACTCTACCTTGGAGCAAGGGCTTGGAGAGATTGACTCGAACTTTCATACATAGAAACTGACCCCATGCACAGCCTGAATTGTTTGTATCTATATCAACAACTTCTCCTATACCAAAACCAATCTGCATTCCAGTCTCCTTATTCATACTCACCAATGGCATATTATGGACTTGGACCCAGAAATACTCATAGGAAAAGAGGATCTCTGTGGGGGGAGTGGTCTAGTCAACATCCTCCATACAAACAAGAAACCTGTCAAAAGTCCAAGGTCTTCCCATCAGAACCTTGTTTTTGTCTTGTTCAAGTTGAAACTCCAGCAAAAACTTATTCGCCCCCATGTCCTTAAATTGGAGCCAGCCCACAGGACCCCAAACCTTAGACATCATAGCACGGAAGGCCTCTTTATTGACCAACCTCTCAGAGACCACTAAAATCATCAAAAAAAACTTCTTCAAACCCGCCACCTTCACTACCTCTGATTTCGAAATAGCCACTTCTTCTTTCTCCTTGTCTGTCAAAGTAAAGCCTCTCCACAATCTCTCCAGTTCAGTCTCCATAACGTGCCTCTTCAGTCAATGACTGTGGGACTCACTTTGCTAAAAACAAAGACTCCATTAGTGATTCTAGTAAGACCTTTAGGACCTTAAAACATTTGTTTTATTTTACTCTTCAAATTAAAAGCCCAATTCACCATACCATGGGTTTTCTTAAGGCCATATCATACCCTAAATACCCAAATTAAGTTTTAAAATTTGGTTAAGACCATTAATCAACATACATACGATTAGTGATCTTCAAACTATCTTTGAATATTAATTACGTTTTTAATCTTTCCTTAACCTCTTGATCATAACTTTTCTTTTTTTATTGTTCAATTACATCATTCTTAGACCATATTAATACCCTAGCTAAACCTCCCAACATGTCATTAAGAGAAATGACATATCAAACCCCAAACTACAACAATAGGCACACATGTGTGCCATTTGTGTGCATGGACCGTTTTGCCCTTAAGTCCAATATTTTTGTGCTTTTTTCTCAAAGGTACTATTGTGGCGCCCCCAACTTTCATGTACAGACACACACGGAAATCGAGACATCTGGGATGATGACAACACGGTCACGCACCCCATCGACATGTGCTGAGTGTGTGCAATGCAACACGTGTACAATAAAATAATACGCAGCGAAAAGGTTAAGTCAGATAACTAAGTACCAGAGTTTAATACAATACAAAAATACTGAAAATCCACATATCAATATAATATGATTTTTGCTTACAAATCAACATCAAATCAAATAAAATACAAAAGCATAAGCGAACGATAATCTTCAAATACGAAAATATAGCCAATGTCCCTACTCATCAGGCGGAGCCGCATCCTCTGGCTTAACCTCCTCAAGACCTGCATCAAAATCTACAGTCCCACAAAAATAGAACCACAGGTAAGTAAAACCCAAAATGCTCCAAGACAATAAATATATTAAAACAACTAACGCTATGCATGCACATGATGACCAATGCGTAAAACCCGAGAAAAACACCATTTCTCAAAAATCACAATTTTTCACACACGCCAAAAATCACCATTTGGCACAAAATAAAAACCAGGAATAAATCCATTAATTCCAATTTTAAAGGTATGCACCATGGCCTCCCCTAGGGACAATCCACATACTCTGGCTCTCATCGTCACCCCACGGGTAACGACCGTGCAAGTGATACACGAGTGATGCCCAGTTCTGCGCCCACCGCGTACATAGCCAAGCATCCTCTGACCCCCGCCAGCCCGAGGAGTCACGGAGTCGAATCGAGAGCGCTACCATCTCGTCCAAGTCCCGGGCAATAGCCCCAGGGGACGACATTCAATATATTCCGCTCCTGAGTGCCCAGAGGGGCTCTACCGAGATAATACCCCATCTTGGCTTGGGGGTGATACACACGCACCCGAAAAATCTTAAACATAGTTTCTCAAAACACACACCCACGCATGCGTGTACAATGCCATGAAATCAACCAATTACCAACAACCAACAGTTATCAGTCAAACCAGATAACCAAATCACAGTTTATTAAACAGGTTAGTGCAAAAATATACTTAAGTCTTAAAAAGTCTTTTGAAGAAATACTTACAGCGCTATATAATAATTTAGGAGGATCATGGAAGAGCTGGAAGCACCAAAACAGCAACTTCACAGTGTAAAAACTCTGTGGCCAAAATACACAGTGTACCCAAATTCCAACGGAGTCAAACGAAGACTTGAAACTGATAAGGTAGGGCCTATAAAAGGTGCTGAAGCTAGTGGAAACAATGGTTGACCGTGGGTGGCGGCCGAAACGGCAGTGGAAGGCCAAAAAGGTCAAATCGGAGTGGGTATTCGTTGGGGCTGCTCCGGCAACGGATCGGAGCTGGAATTGGGTGGGTTAGGACGGCAAGAGGCCGGTGATGAAGTGGTGAAGAAATGGTGGCCAATGGTAGCCGGACGGCGGCGGAATGGGAAGAGGAAGTCCACGGCTTAGCACAGCTCACGGCGGCTAACGACGGTGTTAGGCGGTCTGAAATTGAAGGGGTAGGATCGCCGGCGCACGGGGAGTCCAACGGCACTGGCGGTGTCGACCACAGCGGCAGGCAATGGTGACGGGGAGGAGTGAACCGAAACAACGTGGGAGAGGAGAGAGAGAGAGTCGAGCTGGAGAGAGAGACTACGCGGGAGAAAGAAACCGGAAGAAAGAAGAAAAAGAAAAGAAAGAGAAAAAGAAAGAGGAAAGGAAAAGAAATGAGGTCCAATCCTCACAACTTTTGAGTCACAACTAATCCTCAAAAATACTATTTTTAAACCAGTAAATTAAATAAATCAATTTAAACTCAAAACTAGTTAAAATAAAATATTAAACTCCAACAATAACATACTTTTAAAATAACAGCAATTTAATTGCTGAACACTAATTAAAATTATGAAAGCACATTAAAATAATTTTCGATTTAAAAATCGTAAAATAATCTCACATAAACACATTTAAATTAAATTAAACGGCTCAAAATCAAATATTTAATTTAAAAGCCATTCAATAAAAAGCACGTAAAAATCGGGGTGTTACAACCTCCCCCCTTAAATAAATTTCGTCCTCGAAATTGTAGGGTCAAACATCAATGCTAAAAACAAGCATGAGATGTGACAAAACGTAGGCTTAAAAGACATACCGCCATTCATCCAAACAAATATGGGTATTGCTCCCTCATGACCGCTTCTCTTTCTCAAGAGAAATCTTGAGCCAAAGGATCACCCCAAGCTACCTTCACCAAAGGTATCGACTTAGATCTCAACCTTTGCTCCTTCCAATCTACAATCTGCGTTGGGGCAACCTCATAAGTAAGGTCAGGCTGAAGTTGAATGCGTTCAGGGTCGACAAAACGTGGCTCTTGCTGACCAAAACTTTTCTTCAACGAGGACACATGAAACACATCATGAACTTCTCCAAAATACTCTAGCAAAGCAATTCTGTAAGCAACAGCCCCAACCTTCTCCAAAATCTGAAAAGGTCCAATATACCTTAGGCTAAGCTTTCCTCTCTTACCAAAGCGCTTAACGCCTTTCATAGGAGAGACTTTAAGATAAACCCAATTGCCTTCTTCAAAAGACAAGTCTCTTCTCCTTGAATCTGCATAGCTTTTCTGACGATTCTGCGCTGCTGCCATTTTAGCTCTTATAATTCGGACTTGCTCTTGCATTTCTTGGATTAATTCAGGCCCAATTAATTTTCTCTCGCTGACTTCATACCAATACAAGGGCAATCTGCACTTCCTCCCATACAACGCTTCATATGGAGCCATCTGAATGGAGGCATGGAAGGTATTATTATAAGAGAATTCTATAAGCGATAGATGATTTTCCCAGCTTCTCTGAAATTCCATGATACACGCTCTCAGCATATCCTCTAAGGTCTGAATAGTACGCTCAGATTGACCATCAGTCTAAGGATGATAAGCAGTACTAAACTTCAAATTAGTGCCTAGCGCTACCTGCAAACTCTTCCAAAAACGCGACGTGAACCTTGGGTCTCTGTCCGACACAATACTCTTGGGTACTCCGTGCAAATGTACTATCTCCTTAACATACAACCGCGCTAATTTACCCAAAGAGTCGGCATTATTTACAGGCAAGAAATGAGCACTTTTGGTCAACCTGTCCACAATCACCCAAATTGAATTTTTTCCTCTTAGAGTCCTTGGCAAACCCACAACAAAATCCATAGCAACATCATCCCACTTCCATTCAGGAATAGGAAGAGGTTGAAGCTTACCAGCGGGTCTTTGATGTTCGGCTTTCACTTGGCGACAAGTGCCACACTTCTCAATGTACAGGGCAATATCAGTCTTCATTCCTTCCCACCAAAAACCTTTCTTCAAATCTCGATACATCTTCGTGCTGCCAGGATGAACTTAATAAGGAGCCGCATGAGTTTCAACCAATATTCGCTCCTTAAACTCTGAATCTCGAGGAATAACTCTACGATCCCGAAACCGAAGAATGCCATCTTTATCCAAATTGAAATGTGAAGGTCCTTTAGACTTCCTGACTTTCTTCCTGATAACCAACAACTTCAGGTCTTTTCTTTGAAGAGTCTTTAATTCCTCAAAATCAACAATTCGAACATCCAATACCGAAGATAATAATTCTTCTTGCTGCGAACTATCAATAAGAAGTCTTCTCATCCCACAAAGAAGAGAGTCCACACCTGAAGATTCTGCTTCAACTAAAAATTTTGATTTCCGGCTCAAAGCATCAGCGACTAGATTTGCCTTCCCCGGATGATGCTTGATCTCACACTGGTAGTTTCTAATCAGCTCTAGCCAACGCCTCTGCCTTATGTTGAGATTCTTCTGGGAAAATAAATGCTTCAAACTTTTATGGTCGGTATAAACTTCACACACCACACCATAAAGATAATGACGCCAGATCTTGAGAGCAAAAACTATTGCCGCCAACTCCAAGTCATAAGTAGGATAATTCTTTTCATGATCTTTCAGTTGACGAGATGCATAAGCAACAACTCGTCCTTCTTGCATAAGAACACACCCTAACCCAAACTTGGATGCGTCGCTGAAAACCACAAATGGCTTATTTGACTTCGGAAGAGCCAATACGGGTGCCGTTGTCAATCTTCTCTTCAGTTCTTGGAAACTTCTCTCGCACTTATCTGACCAATTAAATTCAACATTCTTCCTGGTCAACGCAGTGAAAGGTCCAAACAATCGAGAAAACCCTTCTACAAACCTTCGATAATATCCGTCAAGTCCCAAAAAACTGCGAACTTCACGCACTGTTGAAGGACGTGGCCAAGACAAAACAGATTCCACCTTGCTGGGATCAACAGCCACTCCATCTCGAGAAATTACATGGCCAAGAAACTTAACTTCTTCCAACCAAAATTCACATTTACTTAACTTCGCAAACAACTGATGTTCCCTCAACTTCCCAAGCACCAAACGAAGATGATAAGCATGTTCCTCCAAATCTTGGGAATAAATTAGAATATCATCAATAAAGACTATCACAAAAGAATCCAAATAGGGCTGAAATACCCGATTCATTAGATCCATGAAAGCTGCTGGAGCATTAGCTAACCCAAATGGCATAACCTTAAATTCATAATGCCCATATCTTGATCTAAAGGTCGTCTTGGGTACATCTTTATCTCTTATCCTTAATTGATAATATCCTGACCTCAAATAAATCTTAGAAAATATTGCTGCACCTTGAAGCTGATCAAATAAATCATCAATCCTTGGAAGAGGATATTTATTCTTGATGGTCACCTTGTTGAGTTCTCTATAATCAATGCACATTCGGAGAGTACCATCTTTCTTCTTGACAAATAACACTGATGCTCCCTAAGGCGACGTACTTGACTGAATAAACCCATTGTCAACCAATTCTTGCAGCTAAATCTTCAACTCTTTCAACTCACTTGGTGCCATACGATATGGAGCCTTGTGCACTGGAGCTGCTCCAGGTTCCAAATCAATAACAAACTCCATCTCACGAACTGGAGGCAACCCAGGCAAATCATCCACAAAGACATCCGGAAATCCAGCAACTTGAAAACAATTAAATCCGCATCAAGCGTCCTTTTACCAAAATCCAAAGGACAACCCAACGCGATTTTAGAGCAACACACCAACTCCCCATTAGGAAGAGCCACAACCAAAGATTGGGATAAGGGCTCCATGACCAAGTTACACAGCCGCAAAGGTGGCTGATACAAAAGACTGAGAAGCCCCAAAATCAAACAATGTACAAGCATAAAAATCATAGAGGCGAACTCTACCTGAAGCACACATACACCCAAAAATTCAAGCAAATAATTTACACCAAACACCAAATCCAAAAATTAAATTAAACTCATACCTGTAATCACCCCGGCATCTTGAGTAGCTGACGCCTCATAATCAATGTCTCCAGGGGTCATTGAATAAACTCGGGCTTGAACCATTTGCCTCTTATTAGCTCCTCCACCACGTCGGCCCCCTCGACCTCTTTGAGCTTGGTTAGGGCACTCACGATATAGATACCCCGACTGGCCACATCTATAACATCGGATCCCACCCGGATGACATTCGCCCTCATTAGCTCTATTACACTTGGGGCAAACTGGAGCTCGACCTCCCATATGCACACCAGGGGCTACCTGAGATCGACACCAGGGCCTACCTGAAAACTTCTCCTCTTCTGGCCTGGAGGGGAGCATACAGCCAAACTGTTTTCTCGCTCAACCATAGTGGCCAGATCAATTAACTCATGGAGAGAGGAAACTCGCTGACAAATCACAAATCTGCGTATCTCAGGATGCAGACCCTCTTGAAAACGCTCTACCTGCAACTCCTCAGTGGCAATAAGATGGGGTGCAAAACGCCCAAGCTCCAAGAAAGCACGAGAGTACTGGTCCACAGTCATATTTCCCTGAACCAGATTATTAAATTCCCGAGCTTTTTGCCTTCTCACAGCAAGAGGAAAAAATCTATCATCAAACTCCTTTTTAAAACGCTGCCAAGACACAGCGGCTAAAGATCCAAACTCTCTTTCCAAGAGATTTCGCTTCGCTCTCCACCAATTTGCTGCTTCTCCTTGCAACAAATAACTCGCATACAAAACCTACTGAGCTTCCGTGCACCCACAAATTTCAAATGTCATTTCAATACCATTAATCCAACCTTCAGCTTGGAGTGGATCTTCAACTCCAAAGAACATGGGGGTCCTATGCTTAAGGAACCTCTCATAAGAGCACCCCACTTGCATAACCAAATTTTGATCAACTGGTGGCGGTTGGATATTTTGATGAAAGAGATCTGCCATCCTAGTCAAAGCCCTGGCAATGGCATTATCAATCTCGCTGTGAGACAAATCCCCTAAGGGTTCCTTATCTTGTCTCCTTGGCCTTACCATTTTCTGTCAAAGCACAATCCTCAACCCCACTTTAGTTCCGATTAGAACGCAAAATAACATAATAAAACAATTTAAAATGAATAATATTACTTAAAACAATTAAAACAAATAAAACAACACATCATACAAAAATAAAATAATTTCAAAACAACTTCAAATCCAGCTTAAAAATTATGGTACTTCACCTAAGGGACACGTGGCTTTACCCATAGCCAAACAGCTCTGATACCACCTGTGGTGCCCCCAACTTTCATGTACAGACACACACGAAAATCAAGACACCCGTGATGATGACAACACGGTCACGCACCCCATCGACATCTGCTGAGTGTGTGCAATGCAACACGTGTACAAATAAACAATACGCAGCGGAATGGTTAAGTGAAATAACTAAGTATCAGAGTTTAATACAATACAAAAGTACTGAAAATCCACATGTCAACATAATACGATTTTTGTTTACAAATCAACATCAAATCAAATAAAATACAAAAGCATAAGCGAACGATAATTTTCAAATACGAAAATATAGCCAATGTCCCTACTCATCAGGCGGAGCCGCATCCTCGGGCTCAGCCTCCTCAAGACCTGCATCAAAATATTTTCATGTATGGACACGCACGGAAATCGAGGTGCCCGGGATGATGACGACACTGTCACGCACCCCATCGACATGTGCTGAGTGTGTGCAATGCAACACGTGTACAAATAAACAATACGCAGCGGAATGGTTAAGTGAAATAACTAAGTACCAGAGTTTAATACAATATAAAAGTACTGAAAATCTACATGTCAATATAATACGATTTTTGTTTACAAATCAACATCAAATCAAATAAAATACAAAAGCATAAGCGAACGATAATCTTCAAATACGAAAATATAGCCAATGTCTCTACTCATCAGGCGGAGCCGCATCCTAGGGCTCAGCCTCCTCAAGACCTGCATCAAAATCTACAGTCCCACAAAAATGGAACCGCGGGTAAGTAAAACCCAAAATGCTCCAAGACAATAAATATATTAAAACAACTAACGCTATGCATGCACATGATGACCAAAGTGTAAAACCCAAGAAAAACATCATTTCTCAAAAATCACAATTTTCCACACACGCCAAAAATCACCATTTGGCATAAAATAAAAACCAGGAATAAATCCATTAATTCCAATTTTAAAGGTATGCACTATGGCCTCCCCTAGGGATCATCCACATACTCTGGCTCTCATCGTCACCCCACGGGTAACGACCGTGCAAGTGATACACGAGTGATGCCCAGTTCCGCGCCCAACGCATACATAGCCAAGCATCCTCTGACCCCCGCCAGCCCGAGGAGTCACAGAGTCAGATCGAGAGCGCTACCATCCCGTCCAAGTCCAGGGCAACAGCCCCAGGGGACGACACTCAGTATATTCCGATCCCGAGTGCCCACAGGAGCTCCACCGAGATAATACCCCATCTTGGCTTGGGGGTGATACACACGCACCCGAAAAACCTTAAACACAGTTTCTCAAAACACACACCCACGCATGCGTGCACAATGCCATGAAATCAACCAATTACCAACAACCAATAGTTATCAGTCAAACCAGATAACCAAATCACAGTTTATAAAACAGATTAGTGCAAAAATATACTTAAGTCTTAAAAAGTCTTTTGGAGAAATACTTACAGCGCTATATAATAATTTAGGAGGATCACGGAAGAGCTGGAAGCACCAAAACAGCAACTCCACAGTGTAAAAACACTGTAGCCAAAATACACAATGTACCCAAATTCCAAAGGAGTCAAACGAAGACTTGAAATTGATAGGGTAGGGCCTATGGAAGGTGGTGAAGCTAGTAGAAGCAACGGTTGGCCGTGGATGGCGACCGAAATGGCGGTGGAAGGCCAAAAAGGTCAAATCAGAGTGGGTATTCGTTGGGGCGGCTCCGGCAACGGATTGGAGCTGGAATTGGGTGGGTTAGGACGGCAAGAGGCCGGTGATGAAGTGGTGAAGAAATGGTGGCCAATGGTGGCCGAACAGCTAACGACGGCTAACGGCGGCGTTAGGCGGCCTGAAATTGAAGGGGTAGGGTCGTCGGCGCACGGGGAGTCCAATGGCACTGGCAATGTCGACCACGGCAGCCGGCAATGGTGACGGGGAGAAGTGAACCGAAACAACGTGGGAGAGGAGAGAGAGAGAGTCGAGCTGGAGAGAGAGACTACGCGGGAGAAAGAAACCGGAAGAAAGAAGAAAAAGAAAAGAAAGAGAAAAAGAAAGAGGAAAGGAAAAGAAATGAGGTCCAATCCTCACAACTTTTGGGTCACAACTGATCGTCAAAAATACTATTTTTAAACCAGTAAATTAAATAAATCAATTTAAACTCAAAACTAGTTAAAATAAAATATTAAACTCCAACAATAACATACTTTTAAAATAACAGCAATTTAATTGCTGAACACTAATTAAAATTATGAAAGCACATTAAAATAATTCCTGATTTAAAAATCATAAAATAATCTCACGTAAACACGTTTAAATTAAATTAAACGGCTCAAAATCAAATATTTCATTTAAAAGCCATTCAATAAAAAGCACGTAAAAATCGGGGTGTTACAACTATGGTATTTAGACATCTATTACAACCCCTTTAAACCCAGACCAAGCTTTGTACAAAATTTTGTTTCAAAAACCAAGTCCTTTACCAAAACCGAATTGCACCAAGGGTGCAAGGGACTAATTGAATGGGAATCGTTTGGGTTGAGTTTCAACCACCCCACGCCACCTCCATCGCCACCCAATCCTCAAGAGGCCCCATGTCCATCATAAGCATTTGAATCAGATTTTCCCACCAAGGAAGGCACCAAAAACGTAGGCATCCAAGAACCCCTTCACTCGGTAACCACGTCCCTTGCATCACCTTCTTGAGCTACACCTCAATCATTTACTTGGCAGCCAACCCTCCAACTTCTACTATCTCAAGAAATCACCTTACCTCTGCACAATTCTGCCTTGAAGAAGAGTCAAGAAGTGGAGTTAAAGGGATGATCAAATATGCCCAAGGAAGACCATTTGAACCCGTCAACCCCTTGGGTGGTTTTGATGGTTTTTTTCCATCTCTCTTCTGCACCATGACTTGACCCCATCTAGAGGAGCAATGTATCAACAATAGTGAAGAAATCATCGTGGTTTCAGGCCACTATTCCCCCTGCACAAGGTGACACAAGCTAATGAAGGCAATCTGAAAAATCAACCCTTACACCACCGCCCACCTCAACCAATCCCAAGGGTTTAAGCCAACGTCTCCTCCCCTTTAAAAGGCCCCTTGAGCATATAAAAGGCCCATTCACCCCCTAATTTCCTCCACACTTCATCTCTAGCTCCCCCTTGAGCATAGAGATTCGTCTTCCCCCTAAGTCTTGAGAGAACCCGAAGGGTGAGTGAGTTTGGGTGTTCTTCGGAGTTCTTGTGCTAGGAGCTTGAGTGGGCTAAGAATTTTGTCAGTATTCTTTCTCTAGATCTTAGTTTACATGCCAAGTTGTGATTTTAAGTGTTGGAGTGATTTTTGGATGAATTTGGCAGAAGTTACCGTACTTGATTCAAATCCGGGTTCATTAAGGATGGTTTAAGTGCTTAAATTGTTTTAAGTGGAAATTTAGTTATGACATGTCTTAACTATGTTTTGATATGATTTATTAATGCCTTATAATGATTATGAAAAGTTTGATTTTTCATTAAAAGTATGCCATGAGAGGTTTTAATTCTATCTTGTTTTAATCATCAAAATATGCATGGGTTTTAAATAAGTTATGATTAAGGCATGAGGCTTGAGGATGGCTTAAGTGCTTAAATTGTTTTAAGTGGAAATTTAGTTATGACATGTCTTAACTATGTTTTGATATGATTTATTAATGCCTTATAATGATTATGAAAAGTTTGATTTTTCATTAAAAGCATGCCATGATAGGTTTTAATTCTATCTTATTTTGATCATCAAAATATGCATGGGTTTTAAATAAGTTATGATTAAGGCATGAGGCTTGATTTCTTTCACCTAGGTTTGATGATTAAGCATATAGAAACCTTCTGATTGGGATAATAATGAAATTTTCATATTTTGGATGAGTTTTGAAAGCCTACTGTGATGATTTGCACTAAAAACATCAAACTTGATCAATGGATGATTAATGAAGGTTAATGTTCTTAGCCATGATTATGTGTTGGGATGAACTTGTGTGTCTAAGAAGTAGCCTTTATTATATCATTAAAGACTCTAGTGATTGTTTGTGATTAAAGAAAATTGCATAAGCATGCATTCATAGGGATCAATGGTTGAAAACACACTTATACATAAACTAGAGTAGACGCCACCAGTTGGGATATTTGAGCTAGTTCTACTTTTAATTTTAAAATTCCAAGAGTATATATGGTTTTAAAGTACAAAAATATGAGGTCCATGAAGTTTGGTTAAATTTGGAGTTCATTTGCAATTAATGAAAATTTAAGGCTTTAGTGGCAATTTTTGAAAGTTTAGAGGTATTTTTGTAAATACCCATTATTGAAACCTTTGTTTATGAACCTCATCCATAGTAGTATAAATCTTAAGTTAGTTTGAATTTGATTTCAAACACTACGACTTTTCAAACTCAGGAAGTTTGTAAGTTGGCCTCTAATTTACACCTTGATAAGTTATTTATGAATTATTGATAAATGCTTCATTTATATTTGAATTGTCATTTTGAGTATAAAATATCATGCTAATAGATAAATTGAGTGTATAATTACATGACATGTGATATTTTTCACCATTTGTGCATATTGCATCTATAAATGTCATTTTTACATGGAAGCTTGCTATATATGCATATGTCTTGAAATACATTTTTCAACTTAGTATGAAAAATAATTTTTGTCATGACCCCAAAGGTTAGGATGGAGAATTATCCTAGTGGAACTCCTATGGCCACTCTAGAGTGTTTAAGAATAGAGTAATAACCCCTGGGCTGACAAAGAACAATCAAAGGGTTTCGAATGGGTTCTTTTTAAAGAACAACAAAGTGAAGTTAATATGTTATGACCTAAGGCTGGTGGGTGTATACGTTATGATGTTCTGTTATATTACCAATGCATTGAGAACGAGTCTATAGACAATGTAGTCTTAACATGAGTTATACTACGATCACTGGTAGGTACTCACAGTGCATATGGGGAACTGTGACGTTACCACATGTTATGATGTTACGATTAAATAGGAGTTGCTAATAATGACGAAAGATTATGATGAAATTATGTTTTCAACAGTGAAAGTAAAAATGTTTTTTGAAAGAAAACATGTGCCTCTTTTTTCTTAAAATGTTAAGGAATTTGAATGGGAGGCACACACACTGATTTTTTGCATTTCATGCATTTTGTATTTATCCTTCTTCATTCTTAATTTATCTTTGTGCACATATGTTGTTTAACTTATTGAGATTTCAAGTAAATCTCAGCCCTTTAAAAAGGTTATTTAAAAAGAACCCATTTGAAACCCGCTGACTGTTTTTTGTCAACCCAGGAGTTACTACTTTATTATTAAACACTCTAGAGTGGATAGAATAGTTCCACTAGGATAATTCTCCTCCTAGCCTTTGGGGTCGTGACAAAATGATTTTCATGCTATGTTTTGTTTTTAAAAAAATATTTTCCATGACATGTGCATAAGAAGAAAATTTTCATGCAAAAATGACATTTATCGATGCAATATGCAAAAATGGTAAAAAAAAATATCATATGTCAAGTAAGTATGCACTCAATGTATCATATAACATGATATTTTATGCTCAAAATGATAATTAAAGTATGAATGAAACATTTATCAATAATTCCTAAATAATCTATCAAGATGTAAGTTAGAGGTCAACTTACAAACTTCTTGAGTAATTGAAAATAATGTCGTAGCAACTGAAATGAAGTGCGTTCTAAGTTAGGATTAATATTACTATGGATAAGGTTCATAAAAAAGGCTTCAAAATTGGATATTTACAAAAATACCCATAAACTTTCAAAAATTACCATCTGGCCCTAAAATTTCACTAATTGCAAACAAATTCTAAATTTAACCAAACTTCATAGGCTTCATATTTTTGGCATTATAAAACATATTATCCCTTGGATTTTCAAAAATCAATGTGGAACTTGCCCTAACAGTCCAAACCCGTGGCATGCACTCTAGTTGATGCCTAAGTGTGTTTTCAACTATTGATCCATATGAATGCATGCATATGTGATTTTATTTAATCACAAATGATCAATAACATCTTTAATGACATGATAAAGGTTAATCCTTGGATAATCAAGTTCATCCCAACACTTAATTATGGCTAAAAAAATCCTTAATCACCAATTTATTTAGAACCAATACATGATGATCAAAACAAGATAGTTTTAAAACCTATCATGGCATGATTTTAATCACAAATCATGCTAAGACAATGATAAATCACATCAAATCATGCTTAAGACATGCTATAGCTAAATTTCCTCTTAAAATTGCTTAATCATTCAAACCAAACTTTAAATGACCCGGTTTTGAACTAAGCATCATAACCTTCTCAAGACTCAACCAAATTTCATACCAACACTTGGAAATAAAGCTTGACATGCTAAATAAGATCAAAATAAAAGGAAACTTACAGATTTTGTGGCCTTCTAAGCACTCAAGATAGGCTTGCACAAGAACACTCAAGAACTCACCAAAACTCACTCGGTTTCACTCTTTTGATCTCCAAATGGGAGAAGTGCTCTCAAGACTCAAGAGGAAGTTTGGAGCTGAGGTGTGGAGGAAATAAGGAGGTGAGGGAGGTATTAATAGGGTTCAAGAGGGGTGGAGACGTTGGCTTGGATGCTTCGTGATTGGGTGAAGTGGGAGGTGGTGTAAGGGGCTAAAAAGTTTCAGATTATAATCCATCACTTTGTGCCACTTGTGCAGAATGAAATAATGCCCTAAACCACTATCATTTCATCACTATAGGTGCTACAGTTATCCTATGGGTGGTGGTCAAGTCGTGGTGCAGAAGAAATAGAAGGAAACCAACAAAAACAAACCATGGGGCTGATGGGTTCAACGTGGTTTTTGCTTGGCAATTTTTGAGTTTAGTTTTGGATGGTTTTGGGTGGGAAAATCTGAGTCAAATTTCTCATGATGGTCATGGGACCTCTTAGGGATTGGGTGGTGAAGGAGGTGGGGTCAGGTGGTGGCTCAAATAGGGCAAATGGTTGGGTAGATCTTAACCCAACCGATTCCTTCTCAAACTAGACTAAGGTGCAATAGGTTTGGTCACTTGAATTAGTTTGTGGAACCAATTCCGTCCAAGGCTAATTCTGGATTTGAAGGGGTCTCATGAGGTGTCTAAGGACCATATAACCCTTGAAGAAAAGCCACAAAAGTATTGGGCTAAAGGAAAAAACAGTCTGAGCACACAAAGGTGATACACAATAGCCGATTGATACAAGTTTGGGGTTTGATATATCATTTTCCTTAATGACATGTGGGGAGGTTTAGCTAGGGCATTAGTAAGGTCTCAGTACGATGAAATGAAATAATAAATCAAGAAAAAATCATATTAGAAGGTTAAGAAAAGATTAAACAAATTTAAATTTTAAAGCATGGCTTAAAATTCACTAACCTCAAGTATGAGGATTAATGGTCTTAACCAACTTTCAAAATTTAATTTGAGTACTTAGGGTATGATTTGGGATTAAGGAAACTAATGGTATGGTATATTGGGCTTTCAATTTGAATGGTGAAATGAACCCAATCATGGCTTTAGACCTTGTGCCTTGAAAAGGGCCAAGTGTGTGGGTTCATGGCTTATGGGCTTATGGGCTTGAATGAGAAGAGGCCTCATTTTCAGATTTTTATGGTTGAAAAGAAACCTCAAGATCCACTAAGATGGGCTTGAAACGGGTTGACTTGACCTAATTGGGTCATGGCTCCATTCTACACCAAGTTTGGCCCAAGTGCCTTATGCCTTCCTTATGCTTTGGCTAAGGCTAGCTACTAAGTCTTGAATTCCTTATCGGCTTGGTTCAAGACTTCTTGGGCCAGGCTCATAAATGCTCTAAGATCCTAAAATCTTTTACTAATTTCACTAATGGGTTGGCTTCTCTAATCCTTCATGCTTAATAAGTTGGGTTTGATACCTCCACTCTTACTAAGTTAGGCGCAATGACCTTAATTCCCTTCATTGGACCTATTTCCTAGAGTCCTCCAAGAAAGGCTTAAAATTTGATATCTCCCAAGTTGGGCCTAAGGCTTTTTAACATCTTAACCTTAGTTTATCAAATCCTTAGTGCATTAGGTTCCTAAAGTCTTATTGCCTCTCATAAGCCTTTATACCCAAAAAGCTTAGGCAATTAATAAACCAATCTCATGGGCCTTCTTAAGCCCATAAAAATTTTTACCCAAATTACTTAGCCCATTAATATGGCAATCATCCAATATGCCATGTATGATTCCCTTCTGGGCCTCTTGCCTTCTAATCCTCAAAATTAAATAAACACTAAAAATTCTCCAAAATAATATCAAACTCCAAAAATTTTCATTTTCCTTAAAAATCAATATTGCATTAAAATCTTCTAATAATTCTTCTAAACCCAAAGTATACAGTCCTCTTGCCAACTCAAATATCCAAAAATGTTCTTATTCTCAAATAGCTCAACTCCTAATTAACGAGGATTAAGGTTGCTAAGGTCAAGGCCTAAGGAGCCTTTTAGACGGGGTGTTACAATTCCACTCGGAATGGTAGAAGTTGTGTTAGCTCTTGAGGAGGATGGACTAGATGGAGTACTGGATCCGACTGATTGAGGAGGAGCTTGACCTCGAGGGGAGACTGGACTTGATCATTATGTTTATAGCACTAGTCCTTCATGCCCTAGAACGCATGAAGCGACTGACTTAGCTTTGAAAACTCTTTATGTTTAGCTGTACAAAGTTATACTATGACTTGGTTTTGAACTTATGATGGTCATTAATGCATTGAGATGTTTTTAGTTATTCTGGCATAAGTTATATTTTCACCCTTATTTTCATTGTGATTATTGCATATTATTAGTTGCACTTATAGGATGCATTGCATATTAACTATTATGTACGGAGGTAAATAACCATGTTTTACATATCTCGACGCTTTAAGTCTCCGTTCCATCCCAAGCGGAGGTTGGGGGCGTCACACAAGCTATAGAGATTTTCTTTTTTGGATCAGTTAAAATGGCTAATCTCACTCTTAAACCCCCAAAAGCCCACAAAATGGCCTAAGCCCAATTACTCAACATCTAGACTTGTATATAAGTCCCATGCACATTTCTTCCTCCTCTTTCCTTCTCTAGGGTTTCCAACTACTTAATATACACACGAAAGTACAGCCCCTTGTTTACATAGAAAAGAAAAAAAACCAAGCAATTGCTAGGGTTTCCATTGACCCTCCTATTCTACCAAGCCTCACGTCGTTGCCAAGCCCCTCAATTCCACACAAGCAATCCACCACCACCACCCTTAGTTGGAAGTGGAAACCGTAAGCCACCACTGGAGTCCTATCCTCCCTCCTACAAGCAGGCTAGCCCCACGTAGCCACTACCCACGTTTAGGTTGCATAGCCATCTGGAAAGTCTCCATTGACAACCCCCAAACCACCACAGTCAAGCCCTCCATCCCAACGTTTAGAACAAAACCACCCTGGGATAGCTCCATTACCTAGCCCCACATGAAACAGGTAACCACCTGCATAAAGAACTGAACGCACCTATATTTTTGCTTCTCAAAATAGAGCGGACCAAAGGAAGGAAGACCCCACGTCAAACTATTTCGCAACCGCACGCTGATGTCAGGCTGTAGCTTGGCCACCAGTAATCAAGCGGAGGACCACTACCTCACACCTCCCACACCAATAGTATTCCAACAACCACACCACCACCACGCAAGCCTCTCCCACGTTCCCTTGGTTCTAGCCACCGCATTACATTGGAAACTCTACAGAAAACATTGACCAAGCCGACATCCTTACGGTTGTCACCGTCAAGCAACATAGGTACATCGTAAACCTCCATTGCTAAACTCTCTCTCTCTCTCTCTCTCCCCTTTTATGTCCCATGATTTTAACCACCCTACTTGACTGTTAGCCACCAAAGACACCTACAACCATGTTGGAGAACTACCAGCATGCACTGTGAACCAACTAGTACACACGCAGCACCGTACATGAATCCCTCTCTAGCTCTCGGTTCCACCCTCTCTCCCTCCACATAAAATCTCTCTCGGAAAGCATCTCTATCTCTCAATCTCTATAATTGTTTTTCATTTTGTGTTTAAGTTAGCGAGCCCAATGGTCTCAAATGTAAATTTTAGACACATGAAGTTTGAGACCTTAAGTCACATTGCATATATGCCTCTGTTCTTTAACCTCTTCTGGCCTTATTATCTTTATGGTGCTATGTTAAGGCTAAAATGCAAGGGAAAATATACGTTAGATGTGGTAAATGATTAACTGAATACGAGTAGGATGAGCTAGTCTATTTGTAGAGTAGTGAGTTTGAATGTTGTACTTAAATTATTGAGGCATTAAGACTGAGTTACTGTGTTATGAATCTTAGCACAAATTATGAATTTGCAATAGTTAGGTGACTGCACACTTGTATGGGTTATTAATATGGCAGTGAATGTTTTCTTGGTATAGGCTGTGAGACGGCTAGGATTCGAGTTCAAAGCTTAGAAAATAAACCACGAAAGTCGGTGCTCCTATGCTAGATGTTACATAAAAATAATGGACTAAGGTTGGTTTTAAGCAAACATGCATTTTTGTTATGTGGAACTGGAAACAACCTCGATCGTTTTATTTGCATTGTTCATGAAATCTATATAACAAAAGAAATGTATTTTCTATCATGACTGGTATGGACATGAGTAAGTTTTGGCATCTTGTTTTCAATTGTATAAAAATAGTGAATATGAAATATGAAATTTTCGCAAATGATTATATGAAAATGGTCTGCCTCTACTCTATACTCTGATTTTGATATGAAACGTTGCATTTGAAAACCCTTTAGCATCTCATTCTGATTTTAATTTTGATTATGTTTTTGTTTTTTATCCGACATCTCTGATTCTGATTCTAATATTGTGTTAGTACCAACATTTTTGTTTCTAAATGCACCCACTTTGGAAACAAAATGATTTTACTTATGATCTTTCTTGTGTGGACACTTGGAGCTCCGTGAATGATAAGGGAAAGATTCACTTTTGTTTCTAATTGGTTTGGCTACCGAGGATAGCACAACCCTACCACGAGGGTTAAACACGGTTTCTTTTTTGAAATGATGGCTTTGTTCTGTTATGATATTAGTCAGTTATGCTATACCAAAGGATATTTTTTAATATGAATATTTCTGAACTGTCACTCTGATATTTTTGATATCAACTTTTGTTCTGCATTCTGTAACTATCATGTTTTGTCCTACAATTCTGTACTATCAATTGGACAAACTTAATTTTATTTTTCAGTACTTTTAATTTCCGCACTTTTATTTTATTGTCCTTTATTTTACTGTCTTTAATTTTCTGCACTTTAAATTTCTGCATTTAATTTCCTGCACTTTTATTTTCTACAATTTATTTTATGCCATTTAATTTTCCAG
>QEOT01001436.1:60192-144322 GCA_003123785.1 Pterocarya stenoptera
GCACTTTCCCTGTGGAGACGATCTAGGAATTTATTCCTAATTACTACTCGACACGCTCCTGCACTTGGGATAGCCTTTTGTGCTGCTCATTTCCGAACGAGTCAGTACACACCAGTTTTGAAAGTTTAAGATCCCATACAGACCAAATCGGTATACTCGTTAAGTGTTAATAAAGGCAGCTCTCTATAGGGATAATCCTATGCCTACAAAGTTTAAAGATAACTAAAGTCAATGTTTACTGATTTAGACTCGTATTTACAGAGACATTCTATATTTCTTTTTGCTGTTAAAACCACTGAAACAGTTAATAAATCAGTTTATGTATTAATATAATTTTTGTTCACTAAGTAGATTTTGAAAAAAAAAATACCAACAAAGCATCAATCAGGTTTCTTTCTTGAAAGCACAGATCAACAACGTGAATCCCACCTTCTCTTGTTCCTTAAGTTCCAAATTCTTCTCCTGTAACCACATCATTCTCTCAAACCCACTCCTAGTCCTAAACATGAAGACAATAGACCTAGATGTAGGATTGAAGAACTAGTCATGAACATCCCACTTCAAATCCACCAACAAACCATCTAAAAATATTACCTGAAAGGATTAAGTCTACTTCTGAGAATAAAATGGATGTAACACCCGTTCTTATTGTGAGACTTTAGAAAATAATTTAAGAAAATGAGACGGGAATTATTGAACTTTTAAAACCTTTTCATTTCCTTCTCAGGATATAAAGATTCTATGTTTAAAATTAAAACTTGCTCTATAAAGTAATAGAGAGTGTACAGCGAAAATCATTGAATTAAATTAGAAATGTCCATTTACAAAAATCTACTTTCTTACATTACATAAAACGTGCATAGGCTTCTATCACTCTTTCCTTATGCCATGTCAATCCTGATAGTTCTTCCTCATTTTGTTCCTGGAAGGGGGAGGGACATACATAAAAATAAAAAAAAGAGTCGAATACTCAGTAAGCATTACTTCATACTGTAAAAATATACTAACCTAGATTTTCATTCATGCATTTGACATTCATCTACATACTTTACATAAAGCATTCACTTCATTTAAAAACATTACAAGGTGGAGTTTTTCTTTAAAAAGGTTTTCATTTTCCATAAGTCAATTTCCACACCTTGTACATTCATTCATACAACATTTCATTACGCTTTTCACTTTTCCTCTAGCCGATACACACTATTACATCCCGTGTATTGGGGTTGGCGGTCTTTTGGACACAGATTCCTTTCTGGCCACAGGTTGGGAATCCATTTCAATTAGGAGGTAGCACTAGGTGCACTACCTGTACTACTTTTCCAGCATTGCAATATGCCCAGTCCATTGGCACCATCATTCACTCATTTAATCATATCCGTTATGTATTTTTATACATTAAAATATTCATTCATTTACTTCCCTTTCATTCATTCATTCCTTTCAGTCATTTCCTTTTCATTCATTTCAGCCATCAGTCCATTTCATTTCATAAACATCATTTAAAAACATAAGCATAAACATCTTCATTTAAAAATTATTTCATAGCATCTTTTAAGCATCCTTTCATAGCATCATTTAAAATTCATTTCATAACCTTATTTAAATATCCTTTCATAGCGTCATTTGAATACATTTTCATCACATCATTTGCACATCATTTACACATCATTTCTTAGCATCAAGCATAAACTTTAACATTTCATTTCATGGAAAATAAAGATAATAGATACTACATATAACATCTATTCACATGCATACAACTAACTTTGGGTGCATAAATAGGAGCTGCCAAATAAGGCCTTTACATACATATACCTTTAAACATTAATACTTAGCATACTTTTATAAAAAAATTATTTTATTTCCTTCATTGCATAAACGAATATTTTTCACAAAAACTTTTCATTTTCATTTCATATCATTTAGAAAACTCTAGAAGTGTATAAAGATAATACTTACCTGGACTCTACACTGTATTCATTTCATGTAGTCCAATCATGTACGTATCAGATGACAACGTACATGCATGCATAACCTTAACATCATTCCCTTTTCCAATGCATATGCAACTTAAAATTAGAAATACATAAAACTACCATTGACTTAGACTTCATTCACTTAGATCCATTCAATTATCAAATCCATCCTCCATGCATTCTTTTATCACTCTTTTTTAAATTCTCAAACGCATAACTTGGGATCCACTTGAGGTCACATTTCCAAATACATCATTCTATTCTAGGTTCTTATCCTTTAAAGTGAACCTCCTTGATTCATTTTAAAAACTGAGACATACTATCACCTCTATCACACTCTTCCTACCAAGCCATCCCTTCCAATACATAACTTAAACCAACCAAGTCATACATCTTAGTCCTAGTCAATACATACATCATTTCCTTCTTTAATATATAATAACCAACATTTCATTCTAATCTAAGCTAAGCATAATACACAACTTTAAGCCAACTCTGAGGCTTAAATATCGTGTACTCATGCTTAAGACAAACTATCCATTACATATGGTAAATCTATTCAGCACATTTGTCCAACCAATTTACACATACCTACCCTATTTATCACCTAAAATCAATACATAGTCTACTAAAACATCCGCTTGTTTAAACAAGCTTCATACACACCGACACTAACATCCAACTCAAACCCAACCAACATAACACTTCACACTACCCGTCCAACTACACAACTTGTCTCGACACTTCACACGACATACCGCCAATTCAAACCTACATCACATCCTATCACATCACAAAGCACAACCACATCACAAACTTCACATTAATCCCATCACTTCACATTCATAGTTAACTACACAGAGCACATTTACAATAGTCCAGCCACTTGACAATCACAACCCCATCACAATCACATCACAGTTTCGTATTTAATTCCAACACTTCATAACATTCTGCCATATCACCAACTACATCATAACTGTACAACAACTCCATCACTTCACACTATTTAAAGCCACAATAGAACTGAGCAATAATCACATCCCTTCGCACAACATACAACTATAACACCAACTATACAAAATGACCATCACTTCAAACTACATAGCCACATTACAACTACTCCAACCACACTCCACAATTCACAATTCACAATTACCAACAATAGCACACCATTCACAACACCAATAAGATTCACCAACGTAATAAATTCTAAATATAAAGGGATAGAAAATATACCATGATTAGGGGCTGAAAAGGTTGCGTGTCGCTTGTTGTCCTGTGGTTTAGCTGCGCGTGGAGGGAAGGTGAAAATGGCTGAACTTCACGGCTACTGTGATAGTGGGGCTTGGTTGTTCCCGACGTGAGGTGGGGGTGGAGGCAGTGTCTGTCGTGGCTGGGATACTCACGGTGGGGGTTGTTTATGGTTGGGTAGGGGCTGGGAGGTGGTTGGGCAGTCCCATGGCCGTCCATTGATGGTTGTCCATGAGATGAGAGAATGAAAGAGAGAGAGGGAGGTGGTTGGGCTCACGACAGGAAGGGGGTTGTTAGCTATAGAGGGCTAGGTGAATGGAGAGGTAGAGCTGGGCTGAGATTTAGGCAGAGCTGCAGTGGCTGTCTACAGTAACATATAATAAAAAAGGAAAGAAAGAGTGCATGCGAGGGAGAAGAGAGATCTGAGAGTGAAACTGAGATGGATGAGATGAGGGGGTGGTCACGACAAGGCTTGGTGGCAGAGGTGGCTGGTGGCTACACGAGTTGAGCAGGGGTTTAGACCGTGGATTGAGAGAAACAGAGAAGGGGAGAGATCTAGAGAGAGAGAGAGAGAGACGTGGGGGCTGGGGTGCAGGACGGTGGGTTGCGGGGCTGTTGTGGGTTGCTACGCTGGTAGCTTGTAGTCATGCAACATCCTTCATGGTGGCGGCGCTAGGTTACTGAGAGAAAGGAGAGAAATTGAGGAAATGAGATGCAGAGGGGAAGAGGGGAAGAGACTTCTGACCAATCGAGAGGAAAAATGAGCAATTGGTCACAATGTAAGCCTAAAATGTTGGTATTATTAGAACCTTTTATACATTTTATAGAGTCAACAAGGTCTCTATGAAACTTTATCAACAACATGCTTGCTCTAATGAAGCTTAAAGGGGAAATATTTGGCTATTATGGGTGGAGGTCAAATCCTTGTTATTACTAGCCTCCTCACAATGTGTCTATGGATTGGCTACAATCAATGATTTTCAACTATAGTCACAATAGTCTATGAGAGTTGCAGCTATTTGGAGAGGAGAATTTTGGTCAGAGCTTAAGCACATGCTAATTATGGGTAGGCAATCGCTACTTAGTTGATGATTTAACATCATAACGGATAATTCTGAGAAGGCTGCACTACAAAAGTTTTCACTTTTTGAGACAAAATATTTTTGGGAAGAATTATATTTCGACTAAAAAATTTAATATCTGTGACGCAATTTCGTCCCAAAAAGTGGAAGCAGTTATTTTATCTTTCGAACGGATACATATTTATTGGAACGATAATTTTTGGGACGAAACATATCATCACAAAAAGGAAATGCATTTGAACATATGGTAATCCGTTTGGATAATATGGCTTCTTACATACGCATGTTGAAATAATGGTTTCTTACGCTCGAGCAATGATGAACATTTAAATAAATTTTGTTTTAGAAATTTTTTCAAGGCCGCTGAAAAATCTGAAAGAATAATCCTTAAGTAAGTTTATTAATTTTTCTATCTAACAAATGAAAATTATGCAAGGCCCGACTTATTATTTATAGGAAATAAATATTGATTATATATTTCGGAAAAGCATCTAAGTAATTAAATGCATAAATTTGAATAGTTTGAAAAAATATTAAACAAGAAATGAGAGGATGAGAAGAAAACTGCCCTTTATACAAATATTAAAACAGCAACGCATTATTATAATTCAACGAGCTTATAACCCGCGCAATACGCGAACCGTTATTTATGCTGGATTTTATAGATTTATATTTAGATATTCGTCTGTTATACTATCTCTGCTTCGTTCCCCAACACACATTCTTGCTACACTTCTTATATCATCCATTATCTTTCATCTTCTACGTCGCACAACTATGTCATCACTTATACTATTACTACTTTGTTCACTATCACGACACATTCTTCCTCCACTTCTTATATCATTTATAATCATTCGTCTTCTACCCATGATGACAATGATCACTATGAAGTGTATTCTATCAATCTCTCAAATTGAAAGCGTCAAAAAAAGCAAATAAAACTATGAATCTAATCCAAATAAAACATACAAAAATTCAAAAAAGATAGAAGAAATTGTGTACCTATTAGAAATAATTCACCTTGCAAGAACGTTTGAGAACCTTCGGATGTGGTGGAGATTTCCTTAAGTGTTTCAAGGGATCTTTAGAAATCCACTATTATATATTTTCTTTGCTTGACGTTTCGCTTTCACATTGCAATTCCCATTTTTTCAATCGGTGCCTTATCAAATAAAATTGCGATTTTTTCGGTATGAATGCCACAGAAGAGAGAAGATTAGTTGTCAACAGCAAATGATTCAGACATATGCTTGTCTAAATTGGTAAATAATCATTGGCCAATCCACAGCTCATCCAGAACAAACCAAATGGGTACACAAATAAAACAATGATTCCTATACATCCCATAGGATTGGAGGTCAGATAAGCACAATTATATTCACAACCAAGAGGAACCTTACAGTATAAAATGTGTTAAACGACTTTTCCCATTGGCAAAAAGACATAAAGGGCAATGGAGAAATGGTCATCAGATTGGAGCGAAAGACATGCAATGTGACAATCACAGAGTATCATCTGAACTATGCTACTGTTCATCACACGACCCATATGCTATCCATAAAAAAGAAGCATATCAATGAACCCTCATTCAAAGAAAAATAAAGTAAGTAATTGCAAAATTTAAAAAGAAATGCAAGGCCTCAGAAGTAAGGCAGTAGGTTTGGCATTTTGCTTCCACCCTGCATGAACGGCCATGATGAAAAGATGAAGTAACCAATTTGTAGATGAACCGACAACCACATGAACCAATCACTAAAATGGAACTCTCAAATCGGTACAGTTCACTGAGGCTGGAAAGTTTGTGGCGGCATTTTCTATAGGGTCTCAACGTGGTGGGCCTCTCGATGTGGTGGTTGTAGTGGTTGGCAAAAGGAGAGGTGGATGCTCTGTTTTGTGGAGTTAAACCAGAGGCCTCTAGGTGATGGCCAGCGGCAGCTCCACGTGGGCTCACGGCTAGGCTACGATGGTGAGAAATATATGAAGCAAAAAATAAGAACCCAATAGAGTAAATTACACGAATTCTATACCCATACCGGATTGAAACGTATTAGCCAAAAGCCGAGTAAAATGAAAATAAGAAAGTTTGCATATCGAGAACAGTTTCTGGAACATTTTCTAACTGGAGAAATTTTGTTTGCAAACTCTTGTTCTGTAAGACAATAACAATAGCATTGGCATGTTACATACAGGGGTCAAGCTTAGCGGGATTCTGCACCATTTATTTTTTTTTCTTTTTCCAAAATGCAAACTTGTATAACTCTTTGGCGCGTTACTGTCAATTCTAGATGGCTTATATAGAAGTAGCGGTTTTGAAGAGGTAGCAGCGGCGTTTTTGGTATGATTATGTCTTACACTGCTGCAGGTTTGGTATGATCATGTCTTACACTATTGCAGGTTTGGTATGGTCATGTCTTACACTCCTGCAAGTTTTGGCTGACACGAATGTGGTGGAGCCACCATTTTGAGGCCCCAAAAAACATGTAGCCTAAGAGGAGATCAACGCGAACTGGAAAACTGCTTGCTGGTTTATTTCATTTATCTACACACCACTTGACATTCACTGTTCTTTCCCTTCTAGAATCATCCTGCAATGAACAATGCGGTCAGAGAACTGGAAAACTGAAAAACTGAGAATTGAAGTGATTTTTCATGGCACCGCTTATGTTGGGTTCTTCAAGATTCAAGGTGTAATTGTTTTTTCCCTTTTTAACAAATCTATTCTTTTTTTTTTCAATGCTCGGTCGGATTGGCTCTTCATCTGCACTACACATCCGGCTAGAACATGCTTCAACAATTCCATACAATTGTACTACTTCTCCTACTTTCTCATACTATTTCAATTGGTACTTTCTCATACAATCGGGATAACACCGCTTTTAAGGGACAAAGCATTGCACGGTTTGCAACTTTACAAACCACTATTTCGGTGCCATCTCAAATGCAAATGAAAATAAACTGCTTGCTAACCTATTATGATAGTTTTTCGGAAGACATGTCAGTTATTTTTAAGCTATTTGCTTGCACCATTTTCGGTGCCATATCAAACATGGCAAGCGGCTATTTTTTCTTGCAGATTTTTTTGTCCTTTTCTAAATGTCATTCAAGTGCAAATAAAAGGTATGATTTTAAAAAAAAAATCATTTGTTTGTACATTTATTTAGAAAACATGTCGGTTATTTTTTATTCCTATTTTTACACCTTTTTCGGTGCCATATCAAATGGAAATAAATATGGACAGTAACTATTTTTTCGGTGTTACTTAACTGCAAATAGAAGGTATCATATCATTTACAATGCGTTAAATGTATTGTAATTCCGATTTTTGAGGTAGGAATGCCACGCGAGCAATTTAGAACTCCTCTTTTATACAATTAAATAGACAAGAAAAAGCGGCATTTGCTGCTAAATCTATTACCGGCGACTCATATTTGGATGCAAAAAGTGATTTTTATTGTAGCGGCTTTTTCTCTCCGGCGTTAGAGAAAGATCGCCAGAAATTTAACTTTTTGAGGTGCTTTTTTGTCGCTGCAAGAAAACCTGCGGGGAAAGAGATGTAAATCACGAATTTTGCAATGCAAATCAGTGTTTTAAATACCGTTCCGTACCGGCCGGTACGGCCGGAATTTTCCGTACCGGCCACCGGACTGGTACAGAAATATTAACATTTCGTACCGGCCGATATTTCGGCCTGTACCGGTCGATATTTCGGCCTTTCATTTTTTTTTTTTTCATTTTTTTCAACTATAAGCTCATTTTTTGACTCCCAATTCAGACTAGACTATTTACAATTTATATATCTATATATTTATACATGAATTATTCATATATAGACTATTATTTTAAAATATAATTTATATATATACATTTATATATAATTTATTCACATATCGACTATCCCGAAACGGTATACGAAACGGTACCAATATCGAAATATTTCTTTCCAGTGCCTTGACCGGTACGGCATCCGGTACGGTATTCAAAACATTGGTGCAAATACTGTCGCCGCAATTTGTTGTGGGGATATTAAATATTTTACGGCGAAACTAGACTTTTGCTAAAACTTGCAGGGAAACCTCTAGTCGCTGCAAAAGGTTATGATTTCAAAATTCGCTCTCATATTTCTTTTCCCCCCATCCCGATACTTGATGTTTTGTTTCCGCGTGTTCATGGCTCTCTCTCTCCCTCACACTGTGCACTGCCGCCCCTTCCCACATTATGCCGCCACCGCGACGTCGCCATCGCCTCCTAGCCTAGCAGGTGAGTGTCTCTCTCTTTCTCTCTCTCTCCGTTCGTCTCTCTTGTGCTCTCTCTTTCTCTCTCTCTGTTCGTCTCCCTCTTTCTCTAGTACTTATCCTTTTAAGTTTGTTTTTCGTGAATATTGTATTATCAGTCTGATTTTATACAATGACTATCGATTTTAGCATGTTTGGGAGATTTTTTCTATTAGGGTTTCATGAAAACAGAGGATTAGGATTTTTACCAGTAGATTGTAGTGTTGTATGGTGTCTCGTTGATAATTTTAGGTTCTTTTTTACTTTTTATTGCATCTTGTTGGAGATTAGTCTTGATTTTAGGTTTTTTTATTTTGATTTTAAGGAATATGCTTAGCATTTCTTTAATTTTTCATGCTGTGATTTCTTTGGTTTGCAGAGCTTGTATTAGGAATCTTCCTTTCAATTGGTTGCCTTATTGTTGCAAACTGATTGTGGATCATACCTTAGCATGATTGTGGATCTTTGGCTTGTAGGGTTCTACTTGAAAACTGATTGTGGATCATACCTTAGTATGAATTACTGTATTACTTCTTCCTTCGAGGTTCAAAGTGATCACTATGAGGAGTTTTTCGCTCTAGAGTTGGATAAACATGGCCACATTGGTTTATATAAGAGAAAAACAAATGAGGTTGTTTGAATACTTCTTATTGTTGTTTAGTTTTTGAAATTATGTATGTTATTGATCTATGTTCTTGGTTGCAGGTTTTGCATAATGTTGTGATATATGTATTTGGTTTAATAATGACTAGCTTTGGGAAGTTAATGCTTAGCATGTCAAAAACACTCTCACCTCTAATTTTAGAAAATATTTTTTGGATTGGATTCTCGTATAGAAAAGCTAGGTTCTGTACAATAGCAAGTTTTTGTTACTAGCATGTGGAGAAGGTCCTACAGGCTGTAGCATTGAGTTTATGGGGAAGATCTTAACGTTTAAGGCTGTTAAATATTAAAGTTTAACGTTATAATCATATTCTTGAACTTGGATCAAGGTTGTGTTGTGCTCGAGTTTTCTTTGAGTTGTAGTAACACATGATCCTGCAGGAGATAAAGTTATTCAATGAGTTTATAAGATTCAATTGACCAAAGGATTTAACTATAATCCTTAGGCTATATTCAGAGTTAGATATTTAAATCTTGCATATACTTGTTGTATAATCTGCTATGCAACTTTGATGAATGGCATAGCCACAATTTCCAACATATTCTCCACTAGACTAGGAATCTTGATGTTTTTATGTCGTGCTTGTATATGTTTTTTGGACTGTAGTGTGTGCTTTGGTTGTTGGCTATGGTGGGATGATGGATGGGTTTTAATTGAAGAAATGTCTTACATGACAATAAAAATGTGAGATGATTCTAAAAAAGTTGGTTATTCCCACTCTAAAATGTATTGGTGATAATAAGTGTCATGCCCCTTCAAAGGTGATAATAAGTGTCATGCCCCTCCAAAAATGTGAGATGATTCTCAAACGATCTGGATTTATTCATGATTCCTCTAACATGGATTGGTGATAATAAGTGTCTTTCCAGGAATATAACATAAATAAACAAGTTTTTTGTTCTACTAATCTTTTGGTTCTGTGTCTTTCTAGAAAACTCAAATAAAGGTATGCCTCTATTATTTCTATTTTCAGTCTCTCTCATAAATCACACTAATGATTTATATCTTGTTCGTTTTCTGTTTTTTTTCTTCCCTCAAATGTGAGAGGGAGTAATGTTGGATTTGAAGATATATTATGCCGTAGAATCTGTAACATCTTTTTTTTTTGTTTCTCTTTTTGTAAATTTGTGTCTTTTTTAATATATGTCATGCTCTAATCTCTTGCAGACTACAGCAGTACAAGTTTGTTGAGATGAAACTTCTACCTCAGTAAAGGGATCTTCAGGCACTCTTATTGAATTTTAGCTGTCTCTGCAAATGACATGGGCACTCGAGTTTCATGTTTTATTCTCTAATATTTGGAGTGAGTAATTCTTAGATGTATCATGGTTGAATAATTGATTTTTGCCCAATTATGTATAATGTTCCAATGTTTATGTAAGTTTTGTTGTAAGTATTGCAAATCTAGGTATAGTGGGTTACACCTTTGTTGGTTCAATTGCAGGTATATTGCATACTCGATACATAATCTATATGCCAAACAAATTATATCATATACACTTGACAAAGTTTTTATTCATATTTATGTGGGGGAGGTCTTAGATTCAAGGCCACTTATGAAGTGTTGATTTTATATTTACTTGGTTGTTGCGGCTAACATCTTTTGAATGCCTTTTTTCTTTAACTTTTTCTTTCACATATACAGCTTACTTTAGTTATCTATTGGAATTGGATGGAAGATGAAAGATGTGAAAGGGTCGGCAGCTAGCAAACTGAAGATATATACACACATGTACACTTGTATTGCTTAGTGTCTGAACATGTTTATGAATTTTAGGGAGGCAATTTTCACATTAGTCTTATAGAAAGCCTTTCTTTCATTATCTATGCTCTTAAATGATGTCACTAGCTTTATTTTTTATTATATTTTACCAATTTGTTATTATAAAAAAATACATATACATATTTTACCAATTTGTTGAACAGCTTTTTAGTCTTCGTAATCTTTAACAATCTGGCGGTTTCCCCTAATCAGGAGGTTGTTCATGAGAGGTGCCTTGGTGGAATTATGAACGTGGTACCACTTCATAATTTTTCGCACTCTACTTATTTCAACTAACTCTCATTTATCTTGGTTGCTGTTCAAAGTCCTGAGTAGTCTTGGGTAGTAGATGCTGAATAAAAAAACACTCCTGAGCTTACCAAACAAAATTTTCTACTTCTCTTTGTTATGATAAGTTTGGATGAGATGTCTGATCTTGACTCTTGATAATTGAGACTTTGACATGCTTTGGCTTATGGTACCTTTACTAAATGGTAGCTAGAATGTTATCGAACTTAATATAGTTTGCTTTTTTTTTTTTCCTTCTAGTTTCATAACATAGTTGGGGTCGTTGTATGTACAGATTCTTTGTCACGTGCTTTCTTTGACATTTATGATGTTATGGTCCTTTGATTCTTTTAAAATTGCATCCCCTTAAGTGAAAGTGTTAGAGCATTTGAGACTGGTTTTGTTGTTCCCGCAACTCAAGTTGGATGTAAGCCAATGACCGAGGTCTTCAAATCTGTTGCGCCATTTTGCATGAATGGCTTATACACTTTATAGTTTATGAACTTTATTTTATAGCATTTATTTTGTTCAAGTACGATTTTTTTTAAAAAATTTTTTTTGTAGAAGAGTAAATCTTGTAGTGCAAATGCAAGCATATGGACCCAAATCCTGCTTGAAATTTTATGAATGATCACGCTCAATGTCGTCATGTGCTGCCACAATATTGCTAATCTTTTGCAAGTGGCCCTCGCTTTTGCTGAAGGTCACCCTACTAAGTGGCCATTAATGCATATGGTAGGCGCACACTCATTCCGGATTTAAGTAGGAGGTTGGAGATCATTAATGCATATGGTAGACTACCTCTAGTCAAATACCAAGACTTAGATCGGAAGAGGATGAGGAAGTATAGAGGTAGATTAATCGGCTTCCCTCGTACTATTCGTAATAGTAATTGAGCCTGATGCATACCAAGATATGTCTTGTGTTTTTTATGGTCAAAATAGTGCGAGGCAAACATTGCAACATATGAAAGAATGTTCGACATTCAACATGTTTGAAGACCTTGCTGCCATCATATTGTGTGAATTTTGTAGAATACATGTTCTAGTGGATATGCATTATATTTGTGTGAAATTTGTAAATGTGTCATATTTTTTGAACTAAATTGGAGATGTGTTATATTTGTGTGAAATTAAGAATGTCTCCATTGTCTAGTTAATGATATATCCAAGCAAATATGATACTTACAATTGTCGACATTACAAATAATTTGAAAACCACTAGTAATGTTGTGGACGTGTTTTGTACTTCTCCTAATGACCTCTGACGTTTGATGACTTGTATCAGGAAAATAAGAGGGACTTTATGTGGTATGGGACACCTCTGATGTGTAAGTTAGAATAAACAAAAATGCTAGTTGCACCCGGGAGGGGTACCCTCCGCGTACCCATGGTACCACGTGGCTTTGACTCTTCTTCGCAGTCTCTGTACTGGAGTTATTGCTTTGACTCTTCTTTGCTGCATTCCTCTTCGGAGGCCCATAATCCATTGGCTTCATTTTCTTCGATTAATCCATTCCCAAGGGCACCACCCAGACTCATCGAAGCCAGTCTAGCCTTAATTACTGTCTCAGAACTTGCGCCCTTCGGGCTTGCCTTCCCCAAAGATCTCTTGGTCAAGAACTGCGTTTGGGAGAGATGTGAACTGGACACGTTGGGAACAAACCGCCCCGAAAATTTCCGAGACAACGGCGGGGGCGGAGGCGGTGATGGAGGTGGCGGTAAAGGACGGTATTTTGGAGATTTTGAGTGATGAAAGTTGGAGTTGATGCTTGGAATGTTTGCCGAAAACGGAGCTGGGCCAGGCGAAGCGAACGTCGTATCGAACTTTTCTTCTTCTTTTTTTTTTCTGATGAGTTTTAGAAGCCCCTAATCTGTATGAAGATTTTTTTCCTTTCTGTAAGAAATTTAATTCATTGAGTTATAGCTAGTTTTTAATCTTGATGCTCCGGTCGTGATAGTTTTGGTTTGGATGTCCTGTTTGGCAGTCGAGAAAGTGGAAGAGAATGAAAAGAAAATTTTGTTTTTTTATTTGTAAATTTTTCGATGAGAATATCTTTTATTGAAGCAACCGAGCTAAAATGCATGAGCTAACTGATCATTTGGCCAAGGAATGATGGCAATGAAGACAAGTTTTGAGATGCAGGGATGAATTTGGCGCCATAAGTTTCTGAAAAAATCGAGTCTTCCCTCTTTTATGTTTTTTTTTAATTTATTTATTTATTAAAATAATAATATAAAATCACGATTCCGCAACAGGTACCCAACGGTGGGTACCTGTAGCAGAACTGTAGAATAAATTGTAGAGTATTTCAATTCTCATATCATTTAAAAGTTACCTCTAGTGTGCGTTTTGACCCCATTTATATCGATTAAAGCCCCGTTTAGATTGTAAGATGGTTTCATCTCATCAGATTAACATCCCAACACCAAAACTACAAATGCTTTTTAATTTTTAATTTTCAACTTTTCATCTAATCATTGCAACATTCCAAACTTTCAAATAAAATACAAAAAACAATTCTACCTTTTCAAATTTTGAAATAAAAATAATATTAAAAATTATACTGTATTTTAACTTTATAATTTTTTATTCAACTTTCTTTTTCTCAATTTTCAAAATTCAATAAAATATTTCAATTCAAATTATTTCATTATTATTCATAAATTTTTCATTTAATCTTAACATACAAATGAGGCCCGAGTGTTTAATTGGTACGACTCACCTAATGGCTTGATACTCTATTATTCATTGGCATTAGCCACATTAAGCCACATTAAGCCACTATTAATGATGGCTAGACCCGAATTTTATATCAGTACATTTGGGAGCCATAGCCTACTGTCACGGATTTAGAATTTCTTCTCACGTCCCGTGCGGCCTTAGGAGGATTTGTCCCCACAAAACTCCTAAGTAAGCCTTCTAAGTGACTCAAGATAAAGAGAACAAATCTAGAGTGAGAAAGTAGAAAGAGAGGTTCTAGAGAACTTTGTTGCTCTTATTGTTTGGTGCCTTACACAAATGAGGACTCACTCTATTTATAGGGATCTCTTGGTACAAAGAATAACTAGGATTGTGACACTTGTCACCAATCTAAGGGTAAAGAACATTCTAGATTACTATTCTAGAAATATCTACAAGACTCTCTTATAAGGGATTCCACACTCTTCTAGAGTATTCCATACAGCTCTTCAACATTCTACAAGATTCTAGAATAATCTATAAAAGATTAGGAAACTCTAGATAATTATGGATTCCTCTAAAAAAATTTAGGTGGTGACACTACTTCACAAGAGAGAATATTTGACCCTCTAGTTATCCTGTGAATTTATATCACAGGGGTCTGATGGGAATTTCAACTCTATTTTCACCATTTCAGTGACCTTTCACCGACTTCACTTCATTCGCAATCGTTTTCTTAATGACACATATTCCCAGGTCTGGGTAGCGTGTATCGCTTTGCCTTCCACGTCCTTTTGTGCTGTACGGATCATGAGAAATGCTTGTATTGTCCACTTGCCAGTGACAACTGTCGTTTCGAGCCATACTCTGATTGCTTTCTTCCTTCGTGTCTTCCTTCAAACCCTAAATCTTCATCCTCTAGTCCTTCCTCTCAACCTCCGCTCCTTTCATAGCTGATGGCTCCCCACAATGCTTCTTGCTTTGGTGCTCGTGGTTCTCATTCCTCTCATCCCCATGGTTCCCCCAAAATGCCTGGGGCACTGGGTTGTATAGTTCAAATGACTTCGAGGGGCATCGTTGGTTTGCAACTACATCTCAGGCCGACCTGGATTTAGTGTGGAACCGTTATGGGCTTCCAGATTTGGTGGTTTTGGACTTGCCCGAAATCTACTGTGGAGTTGTTGACTCGGAAGGGTTCTCTGAGTGAGTTGGTCTATATATAAGCATGTTTCTAATGGACTCCATCTCCCCTTTTGTCATCCTCTTCGCCATGTTTTGGACCATTTGGGATTGGCTCCTTCGCAGCTTCTTTCTAGTGCCTTGAGGACTCTGCTGTCATGTTGTGTGGCATGGCATCAAGTTCTAGCGTCTACTGGCGAGGACTATCCTGACCTTAGTGCCAGGGAGTTCGTTTTTTACTCATGGCGTTCGACGCCTTGATGGAAACCAATGTAGCTTTCATTCTAGGAGTAACTATCGGGTGGTGCATTTGGAATCTTGCTACTCTCATGCCAAGGAGTGGCATAAATATTTTCTCTATTTCAGGTACGGGTTGGAATTCCCTCTAACTGAAAAGTTAGCCACCCAGAGTTCATAGTTTGTGCTTTTTGGGGTGTTATTCCTGAGGATTGCGACCTCACCGCACCTTTCGATTGGAAGCAGACTCAGCTACACCTTATTTATTCTTGAGTTGAGCATAATAATGATGGCACTTGGTCTGATGTTTTTCTTACCTGGGGTAACATTGATAAGTATTTGGGTCACCGAATCATGCCCATGTTGTTGTTCTTGAAGTTTTGAGTAGGTTGTTCAATCCTCGCGGCGAAAGAGAGCTCTTTCTCTGAAGTAGAAGGGGAAGAGGCACCGAGAGATCACACCGAGACTCATGGGGCTAGCGAGGAGGTGTTCCCTCACCTGGATTGTGATTCCCCTTCACTGTCCGTCTTTTCCACGGTTTCAGGTGGGGAAACTCCCGACCTCTCATTTAATACTCGAGGACTATCTCATGATGATCCTTCCAGCACAGACCTTAGCAGAGGTTGGGTTTCTATTCGTTACCCGCCTTTCAGTGTTTCGCCTCCTAGGGGAGGAGTTTCTTCGCCCCTCTATCGAGATGAGACTTCAACCCAGGCTCATCCTTCGGGTAATGTCGAACAACGTGGAGACGACAAATTTGCAGTTTCGACTAGTACTACTTCCCTGCCGTGATTCCCTAAGGCTTCGCCACCTCGTTGCTTTGGGCAGGCGAGTGGCTCTAGACCTTTCATTGTAGGGGGGAGCTTAAATTTTTGGGGTTGCCTGGCCCCTTGGAGTCTCATTCTTCGAGGCCTACCCCACGAGCTGATAGTTATATGGATGAGTCGATTCACGATACTATGCTCAGATTTAGGAGTTTCCTTTCCTTTGTAAGTTTCTTTACTTTGGTTGCCGCATTATCTTCCTTCCCATTACATAATCTTGACTGGTTCTATGCATCAAAGAATCGATCGAATCTTTGATCGCCAGGCTTATTTGGAAGAAGCGGTTCGATCCCTGCATGTCATTGCCGATAAAGCCCGTCGGGTTGTTTTCGAGGCGAGGGCAGAAAGAGATGAGATCGAGGAGACCCTTTCTCATTTTGGATACTCCCAAGCATTGGAAGTGAGGCAATCCCGTCACTTCACAGTGGTCATTGACCACCACACAGAACCACAATATGAACCACAAGTCAATCCAAATACTTCACATAACTACACAGATCACCACAACAGAGCCCAAGTCACAATTTCACATTTCTAATGATAGATATTTCAAGGTTAGTTACTTATAAAAAAAAAAAAAAGATATTTCAAGGTTAGTTCTAGAGTCACTTACATCCGTGCACAAGGGAGAATTTCTGGAGGATTGCCAATGTCCTAAGGTTCGAGCAGTTGTTCCCATCAGTTGGAGGTGCACAGTCTCCTGCTTGGTGGCGGTGGTGTCTAGGGCAGATAGAGAAAGAGAGTGTGTGCACATGTGTGGCTTAGGCACAGAGAGAGAGAGAGAGGCTCAATGTAGCGACACTAGATGAGGAGGGGCACGCCGACTTGGGTTTAGAAATGGTAGATCGAGGGAATGTTTGAGAGGGAGACAGTGGGTGAGTCAAACAGAGAGAGACATAGAGAGAGTACTTACCAATGTCGGCGTTGAACGACATGTTGGATGGCATACGACGGTAATGGCAACAGGGACGGTGACAAAAAACAGGTGAGAGGAAAGTAGAGAAAAACTGTGCAAGAGAGGGAGAGAAAACGGGAAAGAGGCCGAGAGAAATGAGAGAGAGGTGGAGGCAAAGGAGCTTACCGGCCAATGGCGTGTGGCGAAGTGTTGCATCCAACGGAAATAAAAATCTCAGTAGAGACGGAGAACGACAATGAGAAATCGAGAGGGTGACGGATGAGAGAGAGAAAAAGAGAGAGATCGATGGAGACTTATTGGTGTGAGGTGGCGCAGCTATGGCTGGGACGGCGTGGGTGGCTTTTGTCGATGTTTCTTCATCAAGTTCGACCGACATATTTTCTTCCGCCGTTGGTCGTAATCGCTCCCACATATCCTCCAAATCATCTATCGCTCACTTCCTCATTCTACAAACTAGACCAGGGGATTCAACCACTCTTACTCGAGTAAGACATTGTTGAGTACTGTGAAGTCTAGTCCACATTGCTCGAGCGGAAGCATCACAGAGAGTTTGCGCAAGGCTTGATCAACAGTGAGCTCGAACGGATGCGATATAGTGAGTTCGCTCGACATCTGCTCGACATGGCGCTCGAGCGGAGGTAAGACAGAAGGTGTGCTCGATGAGCCGCTCGACACATGGCTCGAGTAGTTGCGGGAAACAGGTTCACTCAATGCGTGCTTGACATGCCGCTCAAGTGAACATCACTTTTGATGAGATTTTTAGGGTTTCCGCCATGTATCCTTTAAAGATGTATTTTGTGTTACTGTAGCCATACAGTGTGTGCACAGTAGACACTCCTTTCATTGTATTGTGATTCCTCAAAAAATAAAAATTATCTGATGGACTTAGACAATTTGCCAAACCACATAAATCTTGTGTCGCGTGATTGCTTTTCGTGTTTACTTTCGTTTATTGTCATCGTTTTTCACAACAGACATGACATTGAACTCTACCTCTTCGTCTTCTTACAAAGTTGGTTGAGACGAGACTAACTTTGTATACATGAATTACAACTTAAGAATTGTTTTTGCATGATGCAATACTTTAGCCATAAAAAGATTTCACAAAAGTAAATTCATAAACTGATGTCTCTTTATGTGGTACGTCAGAATGTAGAGTTACTTTTATTTTATAATAGATTTAACGTATCACATGAAGTCAAATTAATTTATGAGTTTACTTTTGTAAAATCTCTTTGTAGCTATATTATTTATCAATCCACAAAATGGGTCAATCATAAGGGAAATTATTATGGCCACATATCTTCATTTTTTTTTATCTAATGGGAATTGTCAATACATACATAGTTGAGAGCATAAACAAAACGGCCCAATATCATCAAGCTTGTCTTTCTTGCTGAAATAGTTGAAAACTTTTAAATCATATAGAATTAATCTTTGCATCAGCCTACACACCACACACCATAACTTTTTTTATTTTTTTTATTTGTTTTTCTTATTAAATGTGTATTATATGGATGATAAATAAAAAAATATAAATGTTTCAAGAAGACTAGAATAAAAAAAATTGAAAAAAAATAAATAAAAAATAAAAAATAATTTAGTGTGTGGTGTGTAGGTTGATGGATAGCAATGCTCAATCATATATAAGTTTGTCTGCACGGTAATATATACTATCGGACGGTCGGACCTATTTGATATGTTTTGTCTCTTTTGGATTTCTATTTGAAACTCTTCAACTTCGACAAATCTTTCAATACAAATTTTTTTCAGGAGACATCAAGAAAATGCTTGCAGATATATAGATAATACAAGGAGCTAAGAAGATGACACATCCAGATTGACACATCCTTAAAAAATAATTGGTACATTTTTATAGTAAACACATGTTTGATCGTAGAGAAGAACAAAATAATTAGGTGTGACGAACAAGAATTATACATGTTTGGCTCTGATCACTTACCAAGATCACCCAACTGTGTGATCAACTCATCCAAATTTTTATCTGAACTTCCTCCTTTAACTGCACTTGCGGCTGCAGCACTCAACTCTCTGGCCAGAATCCTCTCTGGCCAAGTCTCTTCAACTGAGATGGACAACAGCTGAGCCAACTCGGCTGACTCGGAAATGTTCTGAGTGCCCTCACAAGCTCTGATTGCAACCCCTAACTCCTCCACCAGCAACATTGCGTTCGTGTACTGGTCTGCATCCATTGGCCATGTCAACATCACAACTCCCGCAGCGATCCCCTCCAGCACTGAGTTCCACCCGCAGTGAGTCACGAACACACCCACGGCTCGGTGGCTCAGTATGGAGACCTGCGGCGCCCATCCCCTTATAACAAATCCTCTGCCCTCCATGCGATCTTCGAACCCATCAGGAATCAGGCCATGATCAGCATTCGCCTGCTGCTGCTCCTCTTCGCGAGGCACCCTCATGCACAAAACAAACTGGACACCGCTTTGCTCTAACGCAGCAGTCAGCACATCGATCTGCCTTTGTGTCAACACCGCACGGCTACCGAAGCAGACATAGACAACTGAGTTGTCTGGACGAGCATCCAGCCAATTCATTAGCTCACGGCACGGTACAGAGCTTACTCCACCTCTAACAATGTATCCCTGCAAATCACCGTTCTCAGGAGGCAATACGGGTCCTACGGCCCACACTCGACCATTTCCGAGTTCTTTCTTCAGATGCGTAAAGTAAACGAGCTCCAATTCGATGAACGAGTTGAACACCATCCCCCAACTCACCGTATTGGCCAGCATGTCGTTTCTAAAAAATTCCAAATCCGAGTCCCCTTTTAGGCTTTTATAATGTCCGGGAATCTGCCACCATGGGAATGCTGGGGAGTCCGGAATTTTTGGAAACGAAACCTGGGAATTTATATCCTGATCTGGATCAGCGTTTTCGGGTGGATCGCGACACATAGAGAGAGCAACCGACATCGCAAAGGCACCAGAAGGTGAGAAGACTAACCGTGGAACGCCGAGCTCGCACGCAAGGTCTTGGGTCCAGCCGAGAAAGAAATCGGAGATAATAGCAACAGGAGGCGAGGAATGAGATCGAAACCATTGGAGGAGGATAGAATAGTGAAGGTCACGTAAGGCGCGCATGATTGCAAGGAGCCTCTTCTGTGGAGGAGCTGTTATATCAGGGGTTGGTAGAACCAAGCGCTTGAGAGAAGACGGGTGTGCGGAGAAGTAAGGTTGAAGCAGAGGAAGGTTAGAGGTGGTGACGAAAACGGTGACAGTGAGACCGCGAGTGAGCAGGCGGCTGGCGAGGTCAAGCAGAGGTATAATATGATCTGAACTTGGGAAGGGATAAGCGGCAATGTGCAAGCCATTGGTGGACATGGTTGAGATCGAAACTTTGGGGTGTTCGGTGGGCAATGGCTCTAAGGCTCTAAGCCCTGAGAAGCTTGTGCTGCTTATATATGAAACAAAGAAAAAGAAGAAGAGTTGTGCGGGATTCCTCAACTTTATATACGGCTAGTGATGGCATATTTTTCGGTTTTCCTGATTTGGTTGGACTATGTGATTGAAAATTTCTGCCCGAAAAGTACTTCAAATTTACATAGTTTAATCCTGGCTTGTTGATTAAAGATGACATGGGAATTGGGATATTATGTAAATAATAGTGAAATACGTAATCGACACTAATGAAATGGTTTGAATTAAAATTCTTATGGAATTTTGGAAAATGAGAAATAAAAAATTAAATAAAAATATTATAAAGTTAAAATATTGTTATAATATTATTTTTATTTTGAGATTTGAAAAAAATTAAACTATTTTTTATGTTTTGTTTGGAAGTTTAAAAAACTTGTAATGATTAGGTAATTAATTAGATGAAAATGTAGAAAATTTGAAATTGAAAAATGTTTATGTTTGTGGTGTTTGGATATTAAGATGAGATGGAATGAGAGTATTTTGGTATTCTAACCAGGCTTACTGTGGTAGGCTGCGTTGGGATGTTAAGTTAAGCTGAGCTGAGTTAAGTTCTTTATGAATAATAATAAGTTGAGTTGTGGAGCGAGTTATGTGAGGCTCATCTAAACTGAGTTTAAAATGTGTTTGGATGTTAAGATGAGTTTAATACTTTTTTATGATAAATTGAAAAAGGTTGTGGATCTCATGTATAAAGATATTTTAAGTTGAAAAAGGTTGTAGGTCCCACGTGTAAGAAGGTTTTGAGTTAGGATGAGTTTAGTAATTTGAGAGTTAGGTGTTTGGATGTTAGACTCAACTTAAAGTTAGACTCAACTCAGCTGAGTTTTGAAACCAAACGCAGCATAACGTTAAATTTATTTTATAATAAAAATAATTTTACAATTTAACGTATCACTCGATCAAGCCACTTCAATTTACAAATTTAACGTTAAGTTCTTGAATGACGTGTTTACATTCACAGCCAATCTATATTTGAAAAAGAGGAAATTTAAATCGTATTTCATTATGACAATGATCGGTTCCCTCTTATTTTTGTTTGGCTAGGATGTGTGTCCATCGTGAAAACCTCCCATCATGAAAAAGGCATTTTTTATAGATAATCAAAGAGAGAATTAAAGTTCATACTGCACTGCTGTCTGAGAACAAGGTAATACAAAAGAAGATGATGAAGTTTATGTTGGGTCGGTGTCGAATGGCCCATCTGAAAGAGTTCGTATTGACCTTTAGTTCTTAGAGTTTTGTTTGGATCCCGAGAAACACAATTTTAAATTGTTAGGAATTTAAAAGGAGTACTGATTACTGATCTTTAATCGATTAACGTTGTAAAGCCATATTCGTTTGGGACCAGAAAATAATCAATCGGGAGCTTCTCTATTGACAAGGTTATGGAGTTGAAGAACTTACAATGGGTTTTGAAGTCACAAGAGTTCTTCTAGTTTAGTATTGTCGACAGAATGCTTCTCTGTCAAAGGCCTTCCCAAGATATCATGTTCAGACGGCCGGAGATTTTATAAATTAAAAAATCCAAAATTAATTAGAAAACAAAACATTTCGATGATCATAGAAATTTATAAATTCATAAAATTTTAAAAAAATTAATTATAAAACACTTCAAGCCATAATTTAGCGGAGTTTTTTCATCTTTAGAGAGCTAGCTTTCATTCTCAATCATTATAAAACCTTTCAAGATTTGTACAAAAATCCAAAAACTTAAAAAAATATCCATCAAATAATTTTTTTAAAAGAAAAACATGATAAATATGCCTAGCCAAGCCACGTGGTGGTCGAGTTTTTTCTTATCAAGGGTGGCTGTGTGTGTTTTTAAAATTATTTATTATATTATACGTATAAATGTCTATAAATTTTTTTACATCCAAACATATTCTACGTAATGTATCCCCACCTCTTTTCAGAACTCTATAAAACCATCTTTAGAAAGTTTTCACTACTGTTCTACACATTATTTGGTACTAAAAATGGTACCTATTATTTGTCTTTTGGACAGATTGGCCGTATATTTTAATTCTGATTAAATCAAGTTATTCTTTAGTAATACATTAATGACATATTAAATGGATATGTTAATAACAATAATGGAGTGCCTCCTATATAGCGATTTGCAGGTTAACAATCATGATCAATGGTGGGACACGTTCTTTACGTCCTTTACGCATGTAATTCAAAACATTAATTAGGAAACAAATATTTGAAATACGAAAAGTCAAGAGAAAACTAAAACCTTTGCGTGGACGAACAAGGCATCACTTGGGTGGAGACCAAGGTGTGGCTAGGTTGCAGCATACACATGATTGGGTTTCCCCAAGATCACCTGGGTGGCGGCCCAAGTGTGACCTTAGTGGCACCTACTGTCACATGGGAGCACCACCCTCTATCATAGCCTTGATCTTATGGCCATGTGTGACCTTGATCGTGCTAAAGTTGGCGACCAAAGAAGACTAGCTACCATGAGGCCTTTATTTTTATCTTTGGAAGGGATGTTTGTATACCCTACTGGGCTGGGCCCAAGTGGAAGGGATATTTGCACCCCTCTTGGATCTGGCTGAGCTTACCTTGGAGGCCTAGTGATTAGCAGCACAGTCGGCGCATGAGTTGTGTAAAGAAGAAGACGACTCAGGGCCTATGCAGGAAACTGGTCGATGTGGGAAGATAGGACACTGCCTACCCTGACAATACCTTACAGATGCACGTCGTGACAGGGCAATGCTGCATTTAAGGATCGGATACGGGACATAAATAAACAACAAGACCTCTGGTCCTTGACAGAGCGCATGGAAGGTGGCCGCACTCACCCACTTGCCACAAAGGCATGACTTGGGGAGGCCACATTGAATTAAAGATTGCAACCTGGTATCCCGTACGGGAGACAAGGGCCACTGACATAGGATACAAAGTGCCATCTCGACAAGCAGTATAAAAGTAAGGCACCAGGTTAGAATTCAGGACTTACGTTCTCTTACTCACAAAAATCGTATTGAAAACAAAAACTGACTTAAGTATCGGAGGTAACCTTTCAACCCCGAGCCCCCCCCCCAAAAAAAAAATCTTCCATGTGTTGCAAGTAATTAAGCCCAATATCCAATGTGCGAAAGACGTTGTTAATAGTTGTGACGTCTATGGGATCTTCACAAAAGTAACGTTTCATTCGTATGCCAACTACGATGCGCTCTCATACAACCTGCAGATAGGAAGCATCATCAAAAAACATGTAAGGAAGATTTGCAAAAATGGAGGAGGGCATGAGAAAAATGGTAGAGGAATTGGAAAGCCTGTGATGAGAAAATGAAGCCTTGAAAAGGAGGAACAGTGAGCCATAGGAGGACAAGGGGTCGAGTCAAAATCAACATGCAAAATTCTAGAGCAGCAACGAGGTAGATGCCGGTGAGAAAGAAAAGAGGAAAATACACCATGAATTGGGCAGCCTCATGGATAAGTACGAGGAAATGGCAAAAAGGATGGGAGCTTCGTTGTCGATCGACCAGTTGTTCGCTAGCACAAATTTACCCCTATAGCGCTAAGGTGAAGGTTGCACTGCTACCTCTAATGTTCAGAGTTCCCTAGATGGAGTTGTACGACGGATCTAAAGACCTTCTTAAGCATCTGGTGACCTTTACGGCCCATATAACTCTACACTGGTTCCCCGGAGAGATAGCTTGAAGAGCTTTCCCGTTGACCTTGAAATGAGCTGCGAGAGGGTGGTTCAGGTGCTGCCACCCACCTCGCTTGATAGTTTTGGTGAGCAGGCCTGATTATTTTTAACATAGATCTTGGCAAGCAGAAGAAGAAGATGTTTGGTTGCTTACCTGCTGACCATTAAGCAATGGGAAGAAGAGAGCCTAAAATCATACTTGGGTCAGGATGATAAGATCATGCTGGCAGCACTCCTGGGAGGCATATGGCACCAGAACTCGTTCAAAGTAGAGTTTGCAAAGAGAACCCCCACGACATTGGGAGATTTCATTGACAAGTCGGATGGTTTCATCAACGCCGAGGACACACTCCAAGCCCTGACTCACCCGTGAAAAACTGAATTAGACCAAGCTGGTAGGAGGTCCAACACATCAGGACGAGCAAAAGCCTTATAAAAACTCAAAAAAGGATAGCAAGATAGGAGAGGGCGAGCAAAAGCCTAAAAAAAACTCAAAAAAGGATAGCAAGATATGAGATGGGATGAGACCACCCCCTCGAGAGGACAAGGCACCAGGCACACATGCTCCAACCTAAGAGTGCAAGAAGAAACCAAACCAAATGCCTGAGAAGCTGACAACCACAACCGAGCTAACTGTCGTTTTTGCACCTACCACTATAATGAAACCCACAGTACCAAGAACTGCTACACCCTCATGAGGAAAATGGATGAGTTGGACGCCTTGCCGCCCAGTACCCAATAGACCAAAGGAGAGAGAGTCAAAGCAAGGTCAGGGAAGACCCTGTGGGCCAAGAAGGGTGAGAGCCCCAAAAGGTGGAGGACGAAGCGAGAACCTGCACGAACCCCCCCAACCCGACCAAACCCTAGCTCATGGAAATAGCCCTTGGGAGAGATTTGTACCATTGCCCCTGGGGGGGTTCGCTGGGGGTGGCCCCACCTCATCTAGTGTGATAACCCGAGACATGATTAGAATTACATCCATGTTTATTTTCATTGCCTTAGTAGTATTTTGGGGCTATGAGAATATATCTAGTTGGACTTAAGCTTTGGTTTTGTAGAATAGCAACCCAAGCCCAAGAGTTGGTCAACTAAGCCATGTAAGTTTCGGCCACCATAGGAAGCCAAAGCCCAAAAACCCTAGATGCATTGGTCCCATGATCCAAACCCTTGCCAATAGTGCCATGTGTCACACATGAAAAGCACAATATATCTAGTCATGATAGTGGGGTAAGGGGGAGAAAGATGAGTGTTTGGGAAGCCAAAGGAAAGGCTTGCACGCCTATCCTAGTGGATATGCCACTTGTGATTCATGATATAAACCTTCTAGAAGACCAAATGAAAAGATCACCTAGGGAAAACCAAGGGACATTCGACCAAGTCCCACTTGCATGCCTACACCATGCCTTTGGCACCATTTCCAGTTCCAATGTTGATGCCCATGGAAAGTGGTGCCTAGGGAAGATAAAAATGATATTTTCAAGGGATTTGCGTGGGGAAACTGATGAGAAAAAATGGATTTCGAATTTTGCCACATGTCACTCGTGCAATGAACTTCTAGAAGAAAAGAGGAAGGGACCTTTGCACAAAAGACTACTCTACCCTCAGAATTTTGGCCACCACACTCACAAGCACACTCTCACTTGCCACTTGTCACTTAGGTAAAAAAATAGACTAATGGCATATGGAAAGTCACCTAGGGAAGAAGCAAAGGAAGATGAAGCAACTTGGGAAATGAGAAGGTCATTCATGTAAAGGCTTGCTTGTTGGGAAAAGGAAAAGGCATAAGGTGCTTTTACGCTTTTACCCTAAAGGAGCTATACACTTGGTTAAGAAGTGGAAGGGGCATAAGAGGGAATAGAGGGTTTCGGCCAAAGGGGAGGAACCCCACACGCCACCCACATGCATGCACCTTCCCAATGCAATCCAATGTTGGAAACTCCAAAGGTCATTTCGGCTAAAGTAAAGAAGGAAGAAGAACAAGGCCACTTGTCACACCCGAAATGGTTTTCAAGCAACCAATGAGGGAAGGGGGAAAAATCCTATAAAAGGGAAAGAGAGTCACACGGGTAGGGCTTTTCTTCTTGGCCATTTTTGGACTCTTGCATGTACTCTCATCTTCTCCACACTTTCTCACACTTTCACTTTGAAGATTCCGCACTTTCTCTCATTTCCTTTCCAACCAAACAAGAGAGGCCTTACTCCAAGAAGATTTTTGGCACTAGCAAGGAGAAGACACGATGAGGACTAGATCTTTCAACTCAAGAAGAGATGAGAATCTCAGTTTAAACTTTTGGGACAAATAATAATTTAACATCATTTGGAAGACGAGATCTTAAGTTTGATCACTGACTCCACAATGCTGATAAAAAATTAACATTTCCCATGTCAGGCCTACTAATATTGTTCAAGCACTTGGCTCTCTAAAACCAACAGCTACGAAATTTCTAGTAAACTAGTTCCTAGTCCCCCTTTATACACATAAATAACATAGCTTGCACACATTCTTAAAGAAGCTAAGAAATTTCAAAAAGCCCTGAAGATGTTATTAGACGAATAGAATCCACTCCAATATTTCAAGTGAAACTCGTTTTGTTTTTTAAAAAAGGGCATATAATTTATATAGTAGCAATCTTTCAATTAGGGGTATAAACATGAGAGAGAGAGAGAGAGTGCGAGAGTAATAGAAAGGAAATGGCCACTAACTAGAGTACCCTACCAACCTCCGCGCCAATAGGGTCATTAACTAAGGCTTTGGTGGCTATAAGAGCTCCGAAGCAAGTAAAATATTAAATTATGTCTCTACTCAAAAGAAGAAAGTGTTAATGGTTGAGAAAGACTTCCATAAACCTATTTTCTTGAAAGGATTCTAATAGCTCAAATATTCCCCAAGGGAATTAGACTGAATCTCACTATATTACGGCCCATGGGCCCAAGGGCCGTAAGCCAATTTTCCTGATTACAATCGCCATAACACATGAGTACGGAATTCAAATCTAGCAATCATTAATAAGACCTTAATGACATAATGGACAAAGTGGGAAATTAATGGCCATCCAGCACGATACTCCCACGTGATACTAGCCCACTAACACAATGGTAGCCCACACAAGAGAATCACGGCCCTAACAACCAACATTCTAGTAAGGACCAAAGGGAGTTAATCCAAAGGAAAAATCTTACCATACGAAAACAACCAATCCGTATAAATACAGACCGAGGTATGTATCAAAGGATGACATCTGAAGACAAAAACAAATAGAAGATACACTTTTCTATTATTGACTTAGTCAACAGAGGTGTCCCTCACCATAGCGAGCCACTTTCCCTTCTATAGTTGCAGGTAGCTAAGGATTGTTCGTGGGAAATACAAAACACATCCACAATAGTTGGCATTGTCTGAAAGTTCAACATGCTTTTCGTATGCATGCAATGACACGTTCCTAAGCAACCTGCGACCAAGAAACAACGACAACAAGCGAACAGGCAAACAGGCGAACATCAGGATGGAGGGAAGATTCACAAAGTACAGGTAGAGCAGCCTTTGACAACAAGGAGAAGAGGAAAATGCACCACAACCTACGCAACCTCATGGACAAGTATGTGGAGATGGTTAAGTGGATAGGCACATCCTTGTCTGTCGACTGTCTACTCAACCACACAGATATGCCCTATAGCACAGGTGTCATTCCCACCAAGATTCAAAGTTTCGCAAATCGAACTGTACGATGGGTCCAAGGATCGTCACTCACACCTAAATTCAAAGTTTCACAGATTGAGTTGTACGATAGATTCAAGGATCTTGTCAAACACTTGGAGACGTTCAACTCTCTCATGACCCTCGGCGATTTCCTAAAGGAAATCACATGTCAAGCTTTTCACTTAATTCTGAATGGAGTAATGAGAGGGTGGTTTGGAGCTTTACAACCAGGCTCTATAGATAGTTTTGAGGCACTGGGTGGATATTTCTTGACTTAGTTCATGACTCAGGCAACTGCATACCTCCTAATTGTCAAGTAATAGGAGGATAAGAGTTTGAAGGCCTATCTCGCAAGGTTCAACAAGAGCACATGATGGTGGATGATCAAGATGAAAAGATCAGTCTGACAACACTTTTAGGAGGCGTTTGGCCTAGAAACCTATTCATGGCAGAATTGATGAGAAATACTCCAATGACAGTACGATAATTCATGGACATGGCAGATGACATTGGTAATGCCAAGGATACTCTCAAGGCCTTAACTACCCCCAAGAAAGTTTGAGTTGGAGCAAGCAGAGTGTATATTGAAAGGAACAAGCAATGGAAAGATTCGAGAGAAGGACAAGAAGACAGGGAAGAGACAGTACGACAAAAGGAGAATGATATATTTGAGTTTGAATGTTTAGATAGGAATGAGGAATTTTCACGAAGTGATCCAAGGCAAAAGAACCTGCCGCTTTTGCTCCCACTACAACATGGAAAGGCACTGGATGGAAGATTGCCACTTCCTAAAATGGAGGATAGAGGCAATTCAGGAGAATGGGAAGCTGGAGTGATTGGTTGCCCGACATTCCTCAGCATTAAGACAGTTGTTGGACAAAGGGCAAGAATGGACCCAGAGGTCCTACAATAGTGAAACCCAGAAGTGGAGAAGGATGAAGCGAGGGAATCCCAAGGGAGCTCCTCACCAAAGTCCCAACAAGAATGACATGCCCCTTGGTGAGATCCGAACAATAGTGGCAGGATTTCTCGGGGGCAGTTCAACCTCTTTCAGTAGAAAGGCCCAAGCTCAGAAGGTCAGGTACGGAGAGACCACTGAAACAAGCAAAGGATCAGAAGACAATCGCCATATCCTGCAGTGGCAAAAATTGTGAAGGAGTCTAGTACCCACATGATGATGCACTAGTAGTGACGTTGTCGGTAGCCAATTACACCACCCAGAGAATCCTAATCAATAGTAGAAGTTTAGTTGATGTTCTCTTCTAGGACGCTTTTACAAAGATGAGAATTGACCCATGTCATTAAAGGGCTTCTCAAGGGAAATAATTCAACCTATAGGTGCCATTGTGCTACTTGTATTCACGAGAGCAGGGCCATGCATAGCCACCACTATGACAGACAAGGCCCAGTCCTCGTACAATGCAATCATTGGGTGCTCAACCCTAAACAACTTGAAAGTTGTTACTTCCACCCACCATTTGAAGATGAAGTTCCTAATGGAGGTGGGTGTAGGGAAGTACGAGGTGAACAAGTGTTGGCATGGGAATGTTGTGTACAAGAGCTTAAGAATCGGTGAAGGGACGTGTGCGTAGCCGAAATTTCAGGATCCGGCGAAGCATCGCCTAAACTCATTGAACATGGGATCGAAGCACAGGACAAGCAAAATTTGAGGCAGGGTGAGGTTGACAAACCCCCGGAGCTAATAGCCCTAGACCCAAATCACCATAAAACAACAACAAGGATTGGAACCATAATGGGGTCCAAAGTTAGACAACAATTAAAGCAACTCCTATTCTAACACAAGGACGTGTTCGCTTAGAACCATGAAGATATGTCCAAAATTGACAATAAAGTCATCAAACATCCCCTTTGTGTAAACCTTAAGGCAAAATTTATGGCAGAAATGATGGAGCTTTAGTATAGAAAAGTGCACAGAGATAGCAGAAGAAGTGGACACCACTTGGTAATGGGTTTCATCAATGAAGCTCATTAACCAAAATGGCTCTCCAGCTTGGTCCTGGTAAACAAAGCATGCCAAAAGGACAACTTTCCCCTGCCGCGTATCGGCCTGATAGTAGACTCTACAACAGGCCACCAATGTTGAGCTTCAGGATGCCTATTTTGGTTATAATCAAATTCAGATGAGCCAAAATGATCAAGACAAAACATCCTTCATAATAGATTGTTGACTATATTGCTATTGGGTGATGCCCTTCGAACTAAAGAACATCACAACCACGTATCAAAGTCTGTTGAACCGTATGTTTAAGAAACAAATATGCCGTAATATGGAACTCTACATGGATGATCTACTTGTCAAGAGCAAGGAACCCGAGCACCACATAGTAGACTTGAAGGAAGCTTTTGTCATTCTGCAGTAATACAAGATGAAGCTCAATCCAATGAAATGTGCCTTTGGTGTGGATTTGAGCAAATTCCCTGGCTTCATGGTCTCAAAAAGGGGAATAGAAGCCAATCGTGAAAACATTAGGACAATAATTGACATGAAGCTACCCTGCTATATAAACGAAGTGAAAAAGTTGACCAACCGGATAGCCAACACTCAATAGATTTGTGTATAAATTAACAGATAAATGCTTGCCTTTCTTCAAAGTGCTGCGGAAGGCCCAATCTTGGAATGATGAATGCGACCAGGCGTTTAGGAAGCTGAAGGAATACCTATCTAACTTGCATGTCATGAGTCAAGCTAGACAAGGTGAATGTCTGTACTTGTATTTATTAGTCTCCCCAGATAACATCTCAACTACTTTGGTATGATGTGTTAGGAATCAAGCCGAGCCAAGCCTTGAAAGGAGTTGAGATTCGCTACCCTCGAATGGATATGTTGGCATTTGTACTAATAACAGCTGCCCGCTGATTAAGGCCCTACTTCCAGGACCGCCTGATCAAAGTATTAACAAAGGCTCCCCTGAAGAAAGTATTGCATAAGCTCGATACGTATGGATGTCTAATGAATTGGTCAGTCGAGCTAAGTGAATTTGATATTGAATAGCTCCCACAAAACTCCATGAAAAGACAAGTACTGATAGATTTTGTAGTTAAGTTCACCAACTTCCCTGAGGAAGTTGAAACGAAACGAATAGGAAATTCTTGGTAGATTTATGTCGACGGCTCCTTCTGCACTCCGGCGGGGGGTAGGCATATATATCGTAATCGGTTTTAGTAAAGAAATTTATTATGTGATAAAGCTCATATTCAAAACCACCAACAACTAAGTTGAGTTTGAGGCTTTGATAGCAGGTCTGGCTATGGCAAAAGAATTAGGAGAAAAGGAAGTCGATGTAAGGGCAGACTCCCAAGGGGTAGTCAACCAAGTGAAGTGAGAGTACTGGGCAAAATGGGAAAAGCTTAAAATGTACTTGCAATGAGAAAAGGAGAAGCGTCACCGCTTCTAGTATTTCGTCATTAAGGAAATACCACAAGAAGACAACTAGAAGGCAGAAAAGGTAGCACATGCTACATCAGGCACATATATGTCGACCCTATCTTGGGAGGTAACAACACCACCATTAGAGACCCCCACCATTGGGTTCGAAATCTTAGAGATAAGGCTAGGTGCCCCGGAATGAGTGCTCGACGTGATTAAGTATCTAACAACTAGAGAGCTCCCTGACAAGAAGTGGGGGGGGGGGGTGAGAAAAGTGAAGAACAAGGCGGCTCGATTCACTCTCGTAAATGGGGTATTATACAAATGAGGCTTCTCCACTCCTCTCTTGAGATGCATCTCACTGGAAGAAGCAAAATATGTGATAGCAAAAATACATGAAAGCGTGTGCAGGAATCACTCTGGTGGAAAAAGGTCATGAAGGCAGGCTATTATTACCCATGTGCCTTCTAGTGGTCTTGTGGACATATAGAACAACAATGAAGACCCCAACGGGAGAATCCCCTTTTGCTCTAACCTATGGTAGTGAAGCAGTGGTACTATTGGAAATCGGAATACCAAGTTATAGAGTCAAGAACTACAACGAAGAACCAAATAACAAAGGGCTGGAAGAGAATCTTGACCTAGTATAAGAAACAAGAGAAAAGGCAGAAGTCAAGACGGTGGTTGACAAAAGAAAAGCATAGCACTACTTCAATAGAAGGGTCAAGTCCAAATCATTCAAAGTTGGGGACTTGGTTCTAAAAGAAGCGAGGACAATAACTCAGGGAGAAGGAAAACTCAATCCTCGGTGGGAAGGACAGTATGTGATCACAGCCAGCCATAAATTGGGATCGTACCTCCTTAAGGAAACAGAAGGGAAGGACTTACCTCATCTATGGAATGTTGAACATCTTAGAAAGTATTTTGCCAAAGATTACCTATGTAAGTTCGAAACTGCAATAAAGTTATCTCATTTCCAAATGTTGTCTCTCATGCCATGGATCAAAGGATGACACCACTTGCTCAAGATTTCCACTCCTCACCAGCTAGCGTGATCGAGTACATCTCTGGCCTCACCGTGAGGCCGAGTGTTCTAACACTCACATCCAATGATCAAAGGATGATACCACTTGCTCAAGTGCATCACTCCTCACCAACTAGCACAGTCGAGTACATCTCCCACCTCACCTCCAAGCCGAGAGTTCTAACACTTGCATCCTACGATCAAAGGATGACACCATGTGCTCAAGTGCATCACCCCTCACAAACTAGTGTGGTCGAGTACATCTCTCACCTCACCTCTAAGCTAAGTGTTCTAACACTCATGTCTGATGATCAAATGACGATGCAACTTGCTCAAGTGCGTTACTCCTCGCTAAGAAGTTCGGAAGAGCACATCTCCCGACTCACCTCCAAGTCGAGTGTTCTAACAATAGTGCTCGACGATCAAAGGATGATGCCACTTGCTAAACTGTGTCACTCTTCATGAACTGGCGCGATCAAGTACTTTTCCCACCTAACCTTAAAGCTGAGCGTTAGCAAGGCGCATGTATTTAGGGCTAACACTCGCACTCGGCAATCAAATAATGATTCCACTTAGTCAAGAATGTTAGTCCTACAGAGGCAAGTAACAAAGTACAAACAAAAATAACATGAGATCAAGCAAGGGATTTGAACACAAATGAAGGAAGCCTGCATAAAATTATAAACCATAGGAAATAAAACTATCTAGGAATGATACAAGTAAAAGTTAAGGATTGCTAGCTAGAGTTGGAAAGGCATCGACATCACATCTCTACCTAAAGAGTTGAAATTGGAAGGTAGCACAATCTGTGTGAATAGTCTTCAAGTCCAAGGACCTTAAGTCTGTACCAAGTTGCTCCAGTAAGTGGTCCCTAAATTTCTACAGGCCAAGTTTATAACCAAGCCCTCAAGCTTTGTTAAGATACACCTGGCCGCCATAAACAGTGGAGAGAGGCAAACAACCTCTTCCCTAGAAGAGCTCAGTTAAACTTCTAGCTTGGCAACTCGTTGATTGGAGGAGGCAAGTTTTGCCTCAAAGTCTCTGTAACAGTACTAAGTTGGAAAAAGTGTTGCTTATGCACCTTGAGCTACTTATTGGCCTCCTCAAACCGAGGCTATGTCCGGGCCATCTTACCACGAGCACAATCGAAGTCTAAGCTAAGCTTCCAACGAGAATCCTCTGGCTTAGCCACCACGTTCTCATACTAGCTATAGCACTGCTTTGTCTCCTCTAGTTCTATCACCAAACGATTGAGCTTATCTCACCCAGTGTCACGTTGCTCTTCCAAAATAGCCAAAGAATAGCTATATCATCTTCTAGTGCATGAGAATACGAGCTCAACTATGGATAAGTAGCCTCCCATTCATCCCTCTCTGCTCTCACATCAGAAACAACCCGACGGGCCCTATTAGCAAAGGCACGCAATGAGCTGATCTTCTCTTCCAAATGAGCTTGGGGACCAACGATCCAACCAGCAAGTGAGTCCCTGAAGGTACTAGCTTGCCCAAGCTCATCTAAGAGGTAATGGGGACGACACTTGTATTTCACTATATTCACGCATGATTTATTTATTTATTTTTTTAATTAAGAAAAATGACATAGTTATAAGTTTTAAACAACTTCAATACATCTATGATCAGAAAAATAAATATTTCACTACTTTTTAATTATTGATTGCAATTAACACCACAAGAAAATAAGCTATTTCCAAAGATTTTAAAATCGCTATAAAAAAAAATCGCCGCAAATAAGTAGTATTTGCGACGATTTTAATTTCATCGCTGAATTTTAGCCCAAAGTTTGAAAATGCTGATGGGAATTCCCCGTTAAGCACTACAAGAAATACTGGTTTTTCCCACGAGTGATTTTTGTGGTAAAAAGCAGTCATTTTGTGGGAAAAGGGTTTTTCCCACAAAATTTATTCGTGGGAAGCTCGTGGGATAAAATTCGCCGGAAAAAGTACTATATCCCACGAAAGGTTTAAGTCGTGGCCAATAAACCTATTTTCCCACGACCTTTCTCGCGGCAAATTCTTAGTGGCTCGTCACAATTACGACGTTCAACTTAATCGATGATCGTGAAAAATGTTCAATTCCCACGAGTTTTTGTCGGGGGTGTTAGTATTTCCCACGATTTACTGTCGTGGGTATTAGTACTACTCACACGATTATGTGGTGGGAAAGCTGTATTTCCCACAAGTTATTCTTGTTGGTATAAGTACTCCCCACGAGATTATGTCGCAGGGAAAAGTCTTTCTCCACCGGTTTGTTTCATGAATAAATGTATGACCAAACTTGTCCCCACCGAGGCTTCCATAGCAAATATCGTATTCTCCATGATAACATCCCATAGGTAATAGTTTTTCACATATGTTTAAATGATTTTTTTCCCACGAACTAGTTGATTCGTGGGTAATAATTAATTACCATGAGCTTATCTTGTAGGAAATAATTTGTAGTGTTCCTACCTATTTATATTTTTCCCACAGACACTTCCGTGGGTATGACACTTTAATATCCATGAATAAATCTTGTAGCAAACAATTTTGATGGTTGCGTGTAACTACTATTTTTTACCTACAATATACAAGTTGTGGGGAAAAGGGGTCTTTTTTTTTTTTTTTTAGAATTTATTTATTTATATATATATTTTACTATTATCGTGCGTAAACAATAGCCTAAATTTGTGACATTTCTCACAAATTGTTAACCAATCAATACTTTTTCCATAAATATTCTCATATGATCAATGCAATCAAGCTTTGCATTTTCATTGAAGATCACCTATATATACACAAGAATCAAATCTATTTTGCAAACAAAATATTCTAGATAACAATAATCTATGCAAACACTCAAATTATGACAACTTCTAAGTATCCAACTCAATCTGCTATGTAATATTCTGCAATAAACATTTCACAAGGAACTATAACATAATTATATATCATGAATATATTATAACAATTTCCAATCAGGACTATTGTTCAATTAAGACCATGGAAATACATGATTAATGTATGTTGAGTGGGAATGGCAGGAGGGTCATTGTATGCATATATGATACTACAACTTGACTCCACATTAAACACAGCTTCATTGAATTTTGCTTCAGCTACCTTTGATCTGCCCAGATGACCACCGTAAGCTTCCTCTTCATCCACACATGAGATCTGAAAATAAAGCACAAAGATGTTAGTCCATGAAAGCAAGGTGTGCCTCAGTAGTAATAGGCTTTCATACTATTATTGTTACTAAAACTATCTGTGTACACATATTTCATGGCATAAATCTCCAAGTTTTTGTGGTGAGCATTTTCAGCCATAGACAAACTCACGATGAGGAGGTCAATATCCAACCAGCAAATTGGTTTTTCAAATAACAAGTATATGGCTCAATATTCTGGTCATTTAATATACAGTTAATATCTTAATTCATGACATTGTTTCAATTCCTATTACAGTAAATAGAGTCATTCAGCTCATGCTCCAAATTATTACCATATAAAACATGAACCGAACTTCTAAAGAGCTTACAAAATGCTATATTGAAAATGACCCAGACCCAATATTTTCAACCAAACTATAATATTAGAGAAACTATAATTTTTACTGGATTGCACAAGCATTATAAAGTATTGATAAGTCACCAGCCAAAAGTAGAATCTTAAATAAAACATATGATGCAGATTGCATTAATTAGTATAGGTACATATAAGTTGTCAAAAATATGAACAATTTCATATATATAATGGCAAGTACGTCAAACTATGGTAGGGCCATTCCAGTTCCTATTGCAGCATCTACTGGGATGGTTAAAGATAACAGGATATTCGATATATTGGATGACAATACAATGACTTTAAGCCATAAAAGATATGAAAACTAGTGGACTACAAATTATTATTATGATTATTTTTTGTTTCCTCTCGTTTCTAGCGTCTTCTAGAGAGGAGGAAGAACTCACTACAAGTTATACTACTGGTCTATTGCTTCAATATTCTCATTGGGGGCTTTCTCAAACCATGTGTTTAATATTACATAAGTATACTATCAAGTCAAAGCTCCCATAAGTCCAACCATCACTCTATTAGTATTTTGAATAGACATAAATACTCACTGAAGTGAAATCTGCACAGCAGCAGATCCTTTAGATTTGATGCAAAACCAATAGGGGCAAGTATACTTGGCTGTTAACACTTTAAAATAATATGTGGCATCAGAGTTTAATTCATGAAATGCCAGTTACATAACCAACATCAATCAGTTTTGTTAATTTGCAAAAAGTGTAGTTATACATCAGCCAATACCAACTTATTTATACTTCAAAACAATCCATTTTTAAAATCACCTAGATGCATTACAGCCCACCAATACGAACTATGCATCGCAACTAGGGACATTTTAAATCAAAGTAACATTGGGAATACCGATAACTTACCTCTATTCAATTATATTTTACACTTATGTTGGTGGTTGCCAACTCTCTCCATTTGGGCTAACACGATGTAGTTCCATCCCTCTGCTTTTTTCCTTGCCTTAACCCTTGCTGAAAACAGCTACCTACATGCATCTGGTGTATCCCTGCAACAAAAATTATTGTAAGTTTGACCCACCTGGACTCACCCAAATAATTATACAAGTACTTTCACAAAATCTGGTGAAAGCATTTTATCTAAGAAGATAACTCACATCATCACAAACACCATTACCTGCACTATACCAGCACCAAACTATTGTAACTACTTCCATGCTGATACCAAGTTATACATTCACAAAACAAACTAATATATGCTATACAACCACCTGCCACTTTTGCCTCAATATAACACCCCCTACCCTTCCCACAGGGAACATCAAAATCTCAACACAATTGTCACACTGTCATGTGCATTGGGGAATACAAAACACAAAAGCCCCACACTCCCAAAAAACTTTAGGTCTGTAGATGCCTAAGCATCTCCCTGAGTCTCTTCTTGAGACTCCCTACTTGAAGGCAATTGTGATGTTATCATGTTCAATTGTCTGTCATGCTCAGAAAATTGTTCTTTCAAAGCAGCCATATCACTTAAAAGTGACTCTAGTTTAGTTTTATAAATGTCTGCAGAAGTCTTGTTTCGTTCATTTTCCTCCGCCAATCGCACAAATGCCTTGTTTTTTTGCAGTGATGGAGAGGGCTCAGGAATCATAGAGTGCCCCATCCCTTGTGCATATCCCGATTTGAACCCTAAGACCTCCTTGAAAACAGAGGCAGCAGCAGTTGTAACATCAGCAACCTCCTCAGACTCCATCTCATTCAACCTCTCTAGCATTTGATTCTGAATATCAAGACAATATTGAACATTAGTCCTTAGAAGTGGATATATATACCATTAAAAATTGGTCTGAAACTAAGAACAAGTAAATTTTATTTAACAAACTCACATAATTGTGTTCACTTGCTGCATTTATGAATTTCCCCTTGTGCTTAGACCAGTGCGTTTCTTTATAAAAGGCAATCATATTTGGTGCCTCCTCGCTCTTCACAGAAAATTATTGTAAAATGTAACTATCAAACTCCACTTTGATTAAAACACATTTATTTTACTGCACACTACATGTCTTACCTTCTCTTCCATAAGCCTAACAAATGATTTCCTCCCACCAGTATGTTTAACTTTTTGTCTTTTCCTATTAGTAGTATTTCTTCTAGATTGCTCCTGAAACATTGTGAAACAAGATAAATTAGCTTTTACTTCACCATCACTTCTGAAATGGAACACTTCGATAGTGTTCATATGTTCTTGAATATGGGCTGCTGTCACAATAAACTTAACCAAGTTAAAGCAAAGAGTATTAGTAAAGGTTGAATTATGATAACATAATACACAACAAGTTACCTCTTATTTAATGTGTGACCAATATGACACACTTTTTGTTTTATCTTTATACTCAAGTTAATTCTGGCCATGCAAACTGAAAAAGTTATTCACTTGGAATATACTTGTGGTACTCTAGGTCAAACTACCACAACACTCAAAGTACCTATTTTCTTAGCCTTATGCCTTGTTGCTTATAAGTTTCTTCAAGTATCAGGGCATAATTACCATGGAAACATAACCATCAAGACAATGTTCTTATGTACTATGAGGTAGTATTAAAGAAGACTTACATATTTAAACAACATGGATTATTTATTTATTTTTAATCCATAAACAGAAACATGTAGTGGATATCCATAAATGATCCCTCATCATCTTGTAGGGACAGCAGGAAAGGAAAAATATTTCAACCCATTATGGTAACCAAGAGGCAGCCTAAGTTGTAAAATTCAATGTCTACTAGGACTATGCATGTATGCTCCTGTACTTGGCACAATACATGCCAGTAATATAACATCATATTGAGTGAAATCCCTCACCATCGAATGACCATGATAATTCCAAAATCATCTTCTAGTCACAAATACCTTGAATGGGCCGCTGGCCCACCTATCACATAACCACTCCCAAACAGGTTTCTCCACATGTGACATCCCACTGGATAGTGCCTCCTCATGCGATGAATATTTGAGGTAGTGCTTGTGCAGTTCGTAGTGGTATGCATTGTATTTGTCAGCGAGAGCCGTTTCCACAGCTTCACGGTGGTTTTCCTTCGTCCAGTCCAACACAAAATCTGCCTGCAAAACCAAATTCAGATTCATACATGGTTTGTCACAATAAAAAAATGATGAATTCGATTTGTGAATAACGTTCTAAATAATGGGTATATTTTATAAACGCCTACTCTAACACGATTGATGAGCTCGTGCTTCTCCTTCTCATCTACCGCACTCCAGCTTGCATGCCTCATTTCTGCATGCACTTTCACCACCCAACTCACTCGACTACTGAAGATAGCAGCATTATCGCACGATGGACCCCTGTGCCCATCCTTTATAATTATAGCAATCTTACCCAACTTACGTAACTTTTCAAACGCTGTCCCCTTCGCAGGCCCTCGTCCTCGTTTTTTTATGGGTGTAACTATAATAAAAAGTTAGTAATTGTGATATAGATATGCACAAGAAGAATATTATACCCTAACCAATAAATTGACAAGCTGAAAATATATAAGTAATATATATTACTACCGCACCTGTGATAATATCCTCCTGATTTCCGTCATTTTGTACATCATTCGACTTTTGTTGGCCGACTTCAGGTACTGCTTGAGGTGACTCATCAGCTTGGGGATCCTCGGCCTCATCTATTAGGCTCCTTGTTGGAGAGAGTGCAGCTGGAGAATCGTCAACAGCACTTGATACTAGCAGTGGACGTCGAGGTCGGGGTCGAGGTCGGGGACGGGGTCGGGGTAGTCCCCTCCCTCCTCGAGTTATAGTCATCACCTTGATGTAGTTACATTTACTTATCAAGTTAATATAGATATTGAGCAAGCCTACTACTGGAAAACCATACTATGCCTTACCCACTCACTTATTGATCAAGTGGCTGGAAGGTCACAAGATGCAACTTATTGATATATGTCATGAAATGGCAAGAGGAATATGAACTGATACTTCCTCAGGTTACTGTTTTAAGATGTATATGATTCGACACTTTAATTTGCATGGTACAAATATTAACATAACCAGAGAAATCAGAGGCACATATAAAGTTGAATATATCTGAATCTTGGCAAAAGTACATGCCAAATCTGGTCTTTGTCTATTGTTAATGATATAATAAAATAAATCCCTTGCACTGGGAGTAAAGTCAGCAGGTGAATGTTGTTATGAACGTGATAGCTGAAAGATTATTTCCAAAAAAACCCAGATATTGGTTTTGACTTGAACATTACATGAGCCTTCTGAAAGGTGAAGCAAACAAAGGTATCGGAAAAAAATCTGGTCTACTACTGTCGCCAACAACAACAATATTCTAAATTCCGTGCTGACTGTCAAACCCACAATAACAAGCCCTAAGATTTTTAACCTAGAGGTAAACATTCACATGTTTTCACACTTGTTCCATGCCTCCTGAAAGTATTGATTTTTATGAGGTTAAAACACATTAATACCATGGATTAAAGGCGCAGAAATGTAGCAAAGAAATAAGATGAGGCTGGGACAAAAAAATTTACCTTTTCCTTCCTTCGAAACTGCCTCTGCTCACACTAGATGAAGAACAAGTAAGATGCTCCACTTGAACTTCAGAAAAGGCTGGGTTGTGCGTACACTCACCTAGGAACTCTTAACACTTTCAGCAACCCTCTTGAGTATCTAACGAGATCTCAGCTGATTACTTCTTACTTACCCTTTCTGCACGACATCACAACTGTTGTACTAAGTAGGAGCTACTGATGTAACTGCTGCTGGAAGTCCCTGATCCTGCCACTTCACATTTCCCAATTCTTAAAATCCCGCCTTTTACTTCTGTGGGACTTCTACGTGTGACTTGTAGATTATTTGGAGAGATTTGCTTCTGGTGGTGAGTGGATGAAGGCACCAAATTTTGGTTGAGACTTTTTTTGTTCTATAACCTTATGGTCATGGATTTCTGGAGACATGTCTTTAAGTTATAAATGGACGGAAAATCCACTTCTTGTAATATTTGCTACTAAATATTAGCATGTTGTTTTATATATATATATATTTATATATATATATATAATAGATTGCTTGTGAATAGAACATCCAGATTAGTGTGGGTTGGGTTGGCATACGTGGCTGGCCCAGAATATTTCTGAGAGATATGGTTGTCTGGTTCATGCTGTACCATATAATAAACTCACTAAATAAAAGCATGATGCTTTATATATAATATATATAATATATATAATAGATTGGATGTGAATAGAACACTTTTGTTTGTGTGGGTTGGTTGGCATACGTGATTTCCATAAGGGGGACAAATGTAATTTGGGGGACACATGTAATTTAATGAGACATTGGTTTCCATAAGGGGACACATGTAATTTGGGGGACACATGTAATTTAATGAGACAATGAGACATCACTAGATTTATTTTCATGCACCAGGATATTTTATGGAAATTCTTAACGTTGTGGTCAGGGAGCTAGCTTTTTTTTCTGATATTCTTTATACTATAATTTCACAGATTTTTTTGTACTTATATTTTAAACTTTGTCCCGTTCATGAATACTCCATAATATTTTCATGCAATTAAAGCATGGTGCTTTATATATATATATAAATATATATACTAGTAAGGGCAACGTGCGCTGCCCGTATGCCCGGCCAAATGAAAAAATAAATAAAAAAATAAAAATACAAACAAATAGGAAATGGAAAGGTACGTGAAAAATGGAATTTAAAGAAAATGTTTGAATAAAACATAAAAAGGAAAAACAAAAGTGAAGTAAAGATAATCTTATTCACGTACAAATTCTGCACTAATTCGTCCCTACAAATTCTGCACTAATCTTATTCAATATACTTTATTCACAGTGATATTTACTCAAATAAAAATTTCCTATTTATTCAATGTACAACTTAAACATTCCAAATGAACATATTTCAGTCCCCATATGCTCCATATATATATATATATATATATTTTCCGGATATGAAGTTCTAAGTAAAGTACAAAGAGTTTGAGGGAGAGAAGGACCACTACAAGAAAAAGGCCATTTTTGAGCGATTTTATATTCACTGTAAAAGAAATCATTGCTAATAGTCGCTAGGGGGTTGGGGTGGGGGAGGGGGTGAATGAATGCATAGGTAAATTAGGTAGACTATCAGCTGGATATATGGTCTACAAGGTAATATCCCCCATTTACAGACCAACAATGTAAATGTTCATTAATAGGGCAGCAACCACAGCCTGAAAAGCAATACAAAGGTTATATTAAAGGTATGCATGTAATGTTCAAGTTGATATGATATTTGAGGCATCACCTCCACTACCCCAGTGAAAAACAATGGAGATATATCTGAGATGCTCTCGACTACAAGGAGAGAAACTGAGATTATGCTTAATGCCTGCTGACAGAAAATAAAAATTAAGTTAAGGCCTCTCACAAAATTGAAAAAGAGAAAATGAAGAAAGATTGAGCAGCTTAAACCAACGAAAGAAAAATAAATAAATAACAGTTGACTGAGCCACCTTAAACAGTCGGTTTAAAGCAATATTTGTACTAAAAATGATCACCTTGTTGTCAATATTTGTACAATAGATAGTTCTTGCACATATCTCACGTTCATCTTAAAACGTCAGAACCAATCAATAGATACTACCCCAGCTAGCCAAATCTGGTCACCAACTTTGATCTTTCTTCTAATGCTATATATTAGGTAAGTCATGTATATTCTAAGCATGCTGGGCAAAATGAATGGAAAATATATTCTCAGAGTAAATGTAAAAAAATAAGGCTGATCGCATACATGGTGTCATGTTCTATGAAGCTTGTGGAAACACTAAAATCCAGGCCGAATGATTGTAAATTTACACCATAACAAATATGGAGTAAGACATGACAAGGATTGTAGCTATGGTTGATAATCATCTAAATTTAACATCGACACAGTGGCCCATCCAGATTTGTCAACTCCGTCAAAGCAATTAACACGAGCTTTCTGCAAATATAATTAATTTGCATCAAGTCAGAAGGCTATATAATCCATGACAAAACATTTGTTAATGGTCATGCTATGAATTGGGTACGTACAGTAATATTAAAAAATAAGTTTAGTCTATCTATCAAAATCTACATTTCCAGTTTGCATGTATTCACTAAAAGCATAATGGAAGATATGTTTTTTAACTAAATAGCTGTGTGGATGAGATAAACATTATATATAATTAGAGAACCCATAATGGACTTATACAATAAGATATACCTTCACCATCATCTGCATAATCAAAAATATGACGTGTTGAATCATTATCATCGTCCTCCCCATCCTCTACGTTATCCATCCTTAAATCTTCATTATACTCTAGGTCATCATCAATGAAGCCGTCATCGTCACTTTCTCTAGCCGGCACCTCTCGTGCAATGGTTGACGGATCAACGGGCAAGTGCATTTCATTTTCTCGGGTCAGTGGATTGACCATGGTTGGGTTAGTTTCATCAACTAACTCATAGTTGCTAAGATTATTGGCATCATCATCTTCTGCATCTCCATCAGAGAAATCATCCTCATGAGGCTCAAGTGTCTTATGGCGAATGTTGTAAACATTCCTATTTGTTATCTTGTGTACGGCTTGCCAACTTCCCCTCAAACTCGAGTCCTTTAGGTAAAACACTTGCAACGCTTGGCATGCTAAGGCGAAAGGCTCATCTTTGTACCATTGCCTAGAAGTATTCACACTCGTGAAGTGATTCCCAACATGTATCCCCCTTCTCGTGTCGCCAATGTCCCACCAATGACATTTAAACAAGTATACTTTACGCCAACCCATGTATCGTAATTCTATAATATCTTCCAACACACCATAGAAGTCAACGGCCAAACCTTGATGCTCGCCATGAACAACAATCCCATTATTTTGGGTGCGGCGACGCCTTTCAAGCTCAGAAGTGTGAAACCGAATTCCATTCATTATACAACCGGAATATGATGCGACAACTGGATCTGGACCACATGCTAATGCATATAAGTCATCTGTCACCTCAGGGGGAGTCATTGCATGCAACTCGGCAATCTAACATGGATATTTCACAAAAGATAACACAATTACTAACTATAATAACTGCGTATTAGGGAAATGTACGTATAGGAAGGGCAATATACAAACTTACGCGTGATTTGAACCAGGCTGGAAATTGACTTTGGTGCCTACGCTCGATGTTACTAGGGTCCTCTTCTTTGATTTTGTTATAGTGTTCACTACAGCAATAAAAGGGTATAATAGGTGATCCACTTACAATATAATAAAATGAATTGCCAACAAAATACTTGACAGTGCACTTACTCTATGTAGTGTTCAATCTCCGTGCAATTGTTAAGCACGTACCACTCAGCCTTTGCCAACAATGTGCTGGGCATAGTTTCTAAGATTGCTCCCCCCAATGGGTGAACTTTTTGGGAGAAAACGTCAATATTTAGCTGTGGGGAGACATGTTGAACATCACTATTGCGTTCCTCTCTGTTATGCCTAGTCTCGATATCATTAAGGTACATAGAGCAAAATGTCAGGCACTCGACATGAACAAATGCCTCAGCAATTGACCCTTCTGGTCTGGCTCTATTACGAACGTACCTCTTGAACTTACCCATATACCTCTCGAAAGGGTACATCCACCTATACATCACAGGGCCGGCTAGTAAGGCCTCTTCTGGCAGATGAATTGCAAGGTGCACCATGATATCAAAAAATGCAGGTGGAAATATTATTTCCAATTTACAAAGAATTATGGGGATATTAGCTTGAAGTCGTTCCAATGTCGTTTTCTGCAATGTTCGTGAACATAATTCTTTGAAAAACGAACTTAGCTCGGATAAGGCTTGACGCACATCAGGTTGTAAGTACCCACCAATCACAACCGGCAACAATGTTTGCATAAAGATATGACAATCATGGCTCTTCATTCCCATGATTTTTCCCTTCCTTAGCGTTGACACATCGGGCAATATTTGAGGCAAAACCATCAGGGAATTTGACTTCCGACAACCACGCACAAAAACTCCTTCGCTCAGTTACATTTAACATGTAAGCTGCAAGACTCATAGATGTATGATCACCATCATGCTGTAGATGAAAATCTTTCCTTAGACCAAGATTTTCCAAATCCCTTCATGAATTGGCGGTGTCCTTACTTTTGCCTTCAATATTCATTAAGGTTCCCAGCACATTATCACATATGTTTTTCTCAATATGCATGACGTCCAAGTTATGTCTCAATCCCAAGTCTAACCAGTAAGGAAGATCAAAGAATATACTTTTTTTTGTCCAATTTAGTTCAGTGGGCGTACGTTTCCTCTTCTTTGTAAATTTACCCAGTTGCATATTTGAGACCTCATGTAATTGATCTAGCAATGCCTGTCCTGTGATGACTTCTGGTTGGGGACGATGGTCTTCCTTACCATTGAAAGCATTTTTATTCCGTCTCCAACTGTGATCTGAAGCCAACCACCGACGATGACCCATATAACAATGTTTACGGCCATAAACCAGCCACAACGAATCTGTTTCAGCCTTACATGTAGGGCATGCCATCTTACCCTTTGTGCTCCAGCCCGAGAGATTGGCGTATGCGGGGAAGTCATTGATAGTCCAAAGTAACGCTGCATGCAATGAAAACATTTGTCTTTTGTGTGCATCATATGAAGGAATTCCCACTTGCCATAATTCCTTCAACTCATCGATTAGTGGACGCATGAATACGTCAATATCATTTCCCGGTGCCTTAGGTCCAGGGATTAATAATGACATCATCAAATATGGATCTTTCATGCATAACCAAGGGGGCAAGTTGTAGGGAACAAGTAGCACTGGCCAAATGCTGTAGGGTTTGCTCATGTTATTGAATGGGTTGAACCCATCACTGGCTAGACCAAGTCTTACATTACGTGGATCTGCGGCAAACCAACCATATTTGTTGTCAAAGTCTTTCCATACCCTAGAATCTGCCGGATGCCTCATGCAGCTTGGATCGTCAACACGATCTTCTACATGCCATCTCATGGCTTGGGCAGTCTTTTTTGACATAAACAACCTTTGCAACCGTGGCTTCAAGGGGAAATATCGAAGGACTTTTTGGGGAATCCTTTGTGGGTATGTTGTGCTTGATACCCACCTAGATGCATTACATTTAGGGCACTCATCTTTCTCAGCATTTTCCTTCCAAAACAAGGCACAATCATTTGGGCATACATGTATCTTCGTGTACGTAAAGCCCAACCCACGCTGTAAGCGGCGAGCCTCGTTATATGAGGCTGGGAACAATGCATCAGGAAATGCAACTTGCAAAAGCTTTATAACCATGTCAAACGACTTCACAGTCCAACCACCAATTGTCTTTATGTGTAGCAACTTAACTATGAATGACAGCTTTGAGAACTTAGCACATGTTGGATAAAGTGGACGCTTTGCATCGTCTAGCAATTCTTCAAAGTTAAGGTTGGTTGGAGCATCAGAAGTGTGACCTTGGTGACCGGCGGCTGCACTAGCAGATGGTGTACCAGAATAATCCATAAAGGACCCCACATGGATGTCATCTAGCATCTCGTCGACATCATCAATGTAGTCATTGTAGTTATTGGCACCATCACCTTCTTCGTTTGAATAAATTGGGTCTGGCAAAGTTTCCTCCTTACCATGGAAGATCCATTCCGTATAAGTTGTATCTATTCCTACGATGAACAAATGATCCTTAACCACAGTAGGAGGATGGAGACTTCTATTTCGGCATCTCTTACATGGACACCTAATGTAGTCTCTACCAGGTGCATGCGAAATTGCCATATCTATGAATTGTTTAACACCTTCAGCGTATTTGTTGTCTTGTAATCTATCTTCAATATGCATCAAAGCCTTATCCATCTGAATATCAAATGTTCAAGTTAGTAAGGGTTATTACAAAGGTTTTTGGATGAAATTAATATACACTCCGCTTGTCCTTAGATAAGACAAATAACTGTCTCTTAATGATATGCCCAATTCAGTGGTTGTAGCTTCTGGCGAAGTTAATGGGTGGTTCATGAATTGTGATGTAAACATGGAGTATTTTGAGATGGGGTTGCACATCTTTGGTTGCACGCTTTCCTGGTTGCCAAAGCGTGCAACCAAAGATGTTGTCAAATATGAAGGGAAACAACAAATTTAGCAGTTGTCTTGTTCAGAGATGAAATGGGGCAGCTCCATCCGTCCTATGGTATTGATTTGGAATACTAAAGTTTTAAGATGGAAAATCCAATTGACAAAGGGCTGCAATAGAACAAGGAATAAAATGATACTGAAGGAAAATAGAAATAGGAATATTGCTTGAGATAGTTCCTTCATTGGGTAATATGTCCAGATGTCAAAACTGGTGGGTGTACGAAGTATCTACTATCTAACCCACAGGCGAAATAGTATGATTTTCAATAGAGGGAAAGAACAATCTACACAAGCATCAGAAACTGGACAAAAATATGTTATTATAACATGCTTGGAGTAGTTGGTAGCTAGATTGTACTACACCACTATATATATATAGATATATTATAGAGATATATATATATATCAAGACAATAATCTCACCTTCTCTAATATAAGTCAGCATTTAATTGGATTTTGACTTAAAAACAAACAAGGATTAATTAATCATTTGAAAGTTATTAAACACCATGATCACATTAATAAATATGATAATGGTGGGATAATATCATGATTAGATTGTATATTTTCTTTATATACTGAAAATTAGCTGAATTGTAAGTCTAATGTTAGAAGTGGATAAATGACACTTTAATATAGCTATCGAAGAAAAAAGCAAGCTGCTCCTGCTACTCACCATTGCCAACTCTAATTTGAATCCACTCGATCTCCCCAAAAATATACATGAAAAAGTTAGGGGGAAAACACCTAAACCTTGTGTCTTCTAATTCCTTTTTGGCTAGTCATAAATGATAACTAAAGTGTTCAATTCTTATGACAGGGGGAATACAGCTCATGTACTAAGACTTTTTGTACAGATAATAAAGATAAGAAAAATAAGAGTTCATGAATGTAATCATTGATCATAAGCATTAATATTAATTGGAAATAAAATCATATGCAATTTATAACCATATATGTTATAGCCTGACCCATAATCCCCACATTAATGCTCCAATCAGATGAAATAGAATGGCATTAATATAACCTGTGATTATGACAACTAATTAACAATTAATAGAAAAGATGTGGCTCTTAACTAAAGATGAAAGAAGGTTGGAAAAGACTCTAAAATGGGCAAGGATTAATTGAGTGCATGTGTGCCCCACAAAATCAGCACTGTAGGTGTGAATATCTATCTAATATTATTATGAATATTGCTGCAAAATTGTAGAATATATATAAATATATATAACTATTTATGGAGTGGTATTTTGAATTATGGATGCTGGGTTGTAGAGTCTAGCCTGATCGATCATCTCGATCACAAGTTAAATTGATTGAGTCCTTTGAAATTTCCCACACTTTGAGAAGCATTCGATATTAGATTAATCTGGAGGAGACAAGATCTATAATGGTTATCATGGTGGGGCTTCCACTACCTCTTGTAAAGGAAGAAATAGATGAAAGGATAAGGGTTGGCATGCAGCTCGATCAGTACTTTTATATCATCAATCCATGACAGTTATAGCTATCTTTAGGGGACTGCTACTGACTATTATCTGTTGGCTCAGTTTTTCGTCACTAAAAAAATATACATTTGACTAGTTCATTATCACATAATTTTAGCTTCAAACATTATTAATAAATATATTATATATATTTGATCTCCCATTATAAGTCCTATGTAAGTCGAAAAAGATAAATTGAGAATAAAAAATATATTTTATTCAACAAGTCGGTTATGTGGAGCACATTGTCCACGTACAATACTTAAATGATAAGATTTAATTTGTAAGATTCAAATTTTAAAAGTTCTCTTCTAAATCAAATTAAGTCGTGTAAACACTTTACTATGTTAGTTATCTACATCGGCTTATAACTAGATAAATTTAAAATAAAAATAAAAAATATCTAAAGAATTAGATAAATATATTATATATATTATGTAAAAACATTTATCAATTGCGAAAAACCCATTTCATAAATGTTTCATTGCAGATAATTATCATCAAAAGGAGATAATTACTTCCCTATACCTATTTATGAAACTCTAAAAAAGTTTCAATAATAATATTACATTCTCCAAGTACATATGTTGGCTGGCTAGCTTAATATATAATATTTTCAATTAATTTAAACATAAAAAATCCAACCCAATTGCCTATCCCTGATCACCATGTATATGCAGGTGGGAATATCACCGAGTTCTAGCTAGCTAGCTAGAAACTGTACCAAGAGATGATAGTTCTGTAAAATGTTTGCTCAATCAGGTATGTTCATGGCTTTACAAGCAAAGATAATTGCTTGTGGAAAATCCTTGGGAAAATTGATGCAGTTTAATGTTTAATTGCTTTTCTATTCATGTTTAATTACTTCTGATGTTTACTTGCTTTTCTATTCATGTTTAATTGCTTGCTCAATCAGATCAAAACATGGTCCGTTGCGTTTTCTTTTTAAAGGCATTTTCTCTAATCCAGTCTATCAAATTATCATGTATACAGTGCCACAAATTACACAGATTACACATTACACAATAGAATTTACACAAGCTTCACAGATTCACATCATATCATCACATCAGATTACACAATAGAATTTACACAAGCTTCACAGATTCACATCAGATTACACACTACACAATAAAACCCAAATAAATTTCACAGATTCACATCATCAGAAATTACACAATCAAACCGTATCATGCCAAAACAGAGCAACGGTGCCATCACACATTACAAAGAGAGAAGAGGAAGGGAGAAGACAGAGAGGCTCACCGTGTTCCCAGAAGATGCATGTAATAGACTTGGGCAGGCGAAGGTAGTTGGGCAAGGGCGGTTCCCAGGGTGAGGTCGCAATGTGGGGCGGGGGGGGACTGGCTCTAGACGACGGGGATGGGTCTCGCGGCAGGGGGGAGAGGCTTGATCGTAGTCGCAGGGAGAGAGAGGTGTGGTGGTGGCTAGCAATCGCCGGGAGAGAGAGAGAGAGAGAGAGAGAGAGAGAGAGAGAGAGAGAGAGAGAGACGAGAGCGACGCGGGGTTGGAGGGATCGGGGAAGAAAGGGTAAAGGGGAAAGGGGAAAGGGGAAAGGGGCCGGGGTATATATTTTATTACCTTTTGCGGCGAACAAAAATCGCCGCAATAATACTTGTCTCGCCGCGAAAACCAAATAACCCATAATGTCTTAATCAATTCAGGTAAAACGTCGTCGCAAAAAACTTATTACACACGGACCCATCACTTATCTGACAAAACTATTTTCGGCGACAAAAATTCGCCGCAATAAGTCATATTTCGCCGCAAAAAGATCTTTTCCCCACAAAGTTTCACTGGACGAAAAAATTTCGTGGAGAATAGACTTTTTTTATTTCCCACGAATGGTTTTCGTGCCATTCGGTACTTATTTGCCACAACCATGTGTCTTGGAAAAAGAATTCATGGCAAAAGGCCATAATTCTTGTAGTGAAGGTTTTTTGTGGCGACTTTTATAGCTATTACGGCGAATTTTTTCGCGGCGAAAATCGTCACCGTAAAATGTTTTGCGTCCACTTAAATCTTATAAGCGGCGATGAAAAAGTGCCGGAAATATAACTTTCGTTTATTTATGAAAACTGTACAGAACCTTCTCATCATTTGCGGCGATATTACTCGCCAAAAGAAAGCTATTAACATTAAATAGCCGTGGGTTTCCTCCTTTTCCCTCCAGCCCTCTTCCCCCCCCCCTCCCCCCCCCCCCCCCCCGCCCCCCCCCCCCCCCCCCCTCCCCCCCTACCCCCCCGCCGATCTCTTGCCTCCCCGAATCTAGCGACACCCTTCTCTCTCTCAGATTTCTCTATATCACTGCCGCTAGGGGCGCCGTTCGCCACCACCCACACGTCGACACCGTTGCCAGTTCTCCTTCGGAGCTCCCTTCTCCTCCATGCCTAGCCCAACAGCCCGTAGTCCTCCCACTCTCCCTTGCTCTGTTCGCAACCCACGACCACCAGCTCTCCTCAGTGCCGCCGTGCTCCTCCCGAGCCACCACTCCACGCCAAGCAACCACCACGACCACCCCTGATATTGCCTTCGGTTTTCACATATGGGTTCTTTTCATTCCTTTTATCTTTGCTTGATTTCTTGGTTTAGTTCCGTTTGGAGATTGGGTTTTGTGTTTTGTATCTGTACTGTAGAAATATCTGTGTGGTCGCTAGTTTGCATATGGGTTGTTGATATCATGCATTTTTCAATTATGGCTTTGAACCTAGATTTGGTGCGTGCTGATGAACTTGATGTCCAATTTCCATTTTGGGGCAGAAGGGATATATGAAGATAGATTTTATTTTTATTTGTTAGAACTTGAAAACATGAATAAGATTTTCTCATTATTAATATGAATGTTTTCTTGTTCTAATGATAGGTCCTGATAAATTCTTGTGTATTCAATGTTTGGAAAACCATGAATTATGCTTGCCATTAATGGTGTAAGGTGTAACTAAGTTTTAATTTGTACTCTTTTTTTTTTTTTAATTTTTATAAAACAAATATTTTTTTCTTAATTGGAGCTGTATAATTCATACACTAAGGTTTGATTGATGCTGTATGAGTATATAATATCTTATATGAGTTACTATTACTTAACTGTCGTCATAATCTTGCTTTCCTGTTTGAAATTCTGTCTGCCTATTTAGCTGCATTGACAGTTTCAAGGTAGAACCTTCCGTGAATGCATAAAAAGCAATAAGTATATGCGTCACCATGAGTTTTGCATTCACAGTTGTAACTTAAACCTTGCTCGCTGTTATGATTTGCTATTGCTATTACTGCTCAATTTTTATTACAAGTACCATTATTGTTCATAATATTATTGTTTCTACCAATCTCAAGGTTTAACACAAGCCTATGAGATTACAGTCTTTTAATTGATTTTTTTTTTCTTTTCTAGCGAGATGTACAGTGGTTGAACATGTAGTAGGCCAAATATGAAGTAATGATTAAGCAAATATGTCACTTCTAGGATAGGCAACCACACATATAGTAGCAGGACTTTTAGTTCAACTTTATTAATGTAACTCTCTTGGAATGGTGGTATGAGACTTAGGCCTAACTTTTAGTTCACTGGCTGATGTTACATACGTGTTGATCAGATATGTTTAGGTTGATGCTAAGTTGCTCTGGATATTTAGTCATTCCCTTATTGGCGATGCGTGCCCACCAACCCCTCTCTGTTCTTCTCTCTTTTCTTGCCAAGGTGCAAAAAATAAATAAATACAGGCACTGTTTTATAGAGATTGCTTTGTAATGCTATTCATCATACAATTTTATTATATGTATTTTTGGTGTCTCGTCTTTCTATCTTTTCTCCTATTAATTATAATGTTGGTGTCGACATCTTAATGAAGTTCGTTGCACAGAGGAAACGTTGTAATTCCTATTTAACTCTCAGTATTTGCAAATCTTAAAAACTTTTTTGTTTTTATTCTGTTTGTTTTTACTTTCCTAAATAATTATGTTGTATTGGCTTTTCCACATTTCATGCCATAGAGTCTTCGTGAGTTCCAAGCACCTCCAGAACATAACTTGGGAGTTCTGCTGGTATGTATTTCTGGAGAACCTTTGTTGTATATATGCTTTAATTTTTTGAGGTCCTGTTCTTTTGTTGTATACTTGAGTAAACTCAGCATACCCTTTGTATAAGAATCAATCTTTAGAAGTGTCAAAATAGCAGCTGCATCATAGCACATCTGAAACAACACAACAATTCTACAGCTATTACAGCAGCAATTTGCAGTCCCTAGTCTCTTGAGTTTTTCTTCAACTTATACTTCTTCTTCTTTCTTTTTAGCATCAACTATAGTCTATAAGTGTATTAAATTCCTGTACCTCCACAACACTATAAACAATAGCATAGTAGTGGTAGATTTTGATAAGGCATGTGACTGTTTCCAAAAGGGCAGTAGACGAGGTAAATTTCTAGTTTCTGAGTTTTTAAATTATGTTTTTTTTTAGGTCAGAGAATCTCGTAGAAGCTTGATGGTGGATTTTGTTTTTGTAGGATCCATCTAACGAGCTCTATCACAAGTCCTTAGAAGTTACAGATAAGGTAACTTTCAAGTTTCAACTTTTATTTCATTTGAACCTTATTAGCGATGATCCTATACTGAATTTTAATCTAATGACTTGCATTGCATTTTTAAATGATTTTTTTAAATCATTGACCAATGCCCTTGGTATGAATCTATTCAACTGTTATATGCTGTCATTGTTGTGTGTCACATTTGCAAGTGTCTATGGATTATCATCTTCTATGCACACCTGCGCAGGCAGACATGTTCTGGGCTTGTTTTTGCCCATGGAAAATTGGGATATATGTTTTGAGAAAATTGGGATCTTAGTTAACTTTTAGTAACTAATTTCAACATGTTTACAAGTAGACAATCATGATTTGTATTTAATGTAAGGAAAAATGATATGCATATATAATCTTTTAAATGATTGGTACATAAATAAAAGATAGCAAATAGTGAAAGACTATGCAGCATGCATGCTATCATATTCTTTCTTTTTCAGTGAAGTTATGTCATCATCCACCCACTTAGTGTTTATTTTCATTATCAGGAAGATTCACATAAATTTAGGTTTTTTTGACCTATCAAGTATCAACCATGTTGCCTTTAGACTTCTGGCTGCTTTTAGAGCGACTGCCTTAGGAGAAGGCCCTGCAGCCACCTCCATCTGAAATTTAACCTGAGATTTTAATGCATAGAGAGAGAGAGAGAGAGAGAGAGATCAGAGAACTCAATTAATTAGCTCTTTAAAATTGTCATTTCATTTCTACGTTTGAAAGATTGATCCAAATGTGGGCAGCATATTGTAGCAGTTGCATTTAGCAGTACCTGGTTTTGTTCATACATTTTGGAAATCTTAGCAATGTCCGAGTTGTTGTGATACTCATTCTTCATCCTACTCACTTCTCTTTCCAGGAATCTCTCATTTGCTCCGAATATTGAGCTGGATCCCACTCTGGTGTTAAAAAAAAAAGTGCAGCAGTAGAGAGAGAACTCGCTATTCACTGCATTTTGCTTGTTATATATTCTCCAGGACTTAAAATTCTTGCATGTATGGCTTTGCTTTTTCTCCTTCTTTCAATCTCCTTTAATGGAATAAAGACATGAATTCTTACACTGCCATTTGCTTCCCATGAAAGATAATGTACTAGGATTTTTAACCTGATGAAGGACTGCGAGTAGGGTGACCTTATCTCCAGGTTGTAGAGATAACCTATGCAGTGCCCACCCGATTACGCTTGAATAAACTTTTGTTGATGCATCCTGGATCACCACCACCCTCTGAGCTTCCATGGAAATGATTTAATCTTTTTTTAAACACTCACTACTTAAGGAAAAAGATATTAGCAGTGATACTCCTGTGAAGGAGAAGGATTACAGTCTTTGTTTCTAATGTGGATGGTATGGCTAGCCATACCCTCTTTGCTCATGAATTTTAATCTAATGACTTGCATTGCATTTTTAAATGATTTTTTCCTATAAGCAAATTTTTTTTAAGATGATGACATTGCATTGTCTCAATATTGCTTGGGAAAAAAGAGTATATATGGTTTTGTGAGCTTGTTTGGTACTACTAATTATCTAGCAAAGAATTTAGTGCTTCTTTAGTGTTTGGGCCATGCATAAGTGCGGTGGAGATTGGGATTGTGTTGCCCCTACTGGTATCCTTTCTACTTCAAATAACCCAACTCTTTAACTCATAAACCAAAGTGTCAATTGATTTTTGCCATGATTTTTCATATTAATTCGATATATATGTTTATTGTTCTTAGGCACCAGAGTTGCAGATGGAGATCCACAAGCAAATTCTTGGTCAACAGACTATGGGTGGGGCATCTTCTGCTTCTGCTTTCTAGCTGGTGATAGCTGCTATGGATGGATTTGATAAGTGGGCACTTATCTGAAGTAATTCATGATTGCTAGTAAAATAGGCTGTCCAGAATTTATATTGTGAGTGTCACCTTCCTTTCCTCACATCTTTCTTCTATATCTTGTGTATTTGAGTGGATAATCATAAGGAAGGAAAATAGGATCTGTAAATGGGATTAAACCCACCTGTAAGAGCTCAAAGTATATCAGGAAATTTGTGATGTTTTCTATTTGTGCTGCAGCAGTTTCCCCTTCATTTTTAGCTTATATCTTCACTCTACAAGGCTGGAACTTTGGCTTAAATTTCATTTGTAAGAAGACTAAGTTCAGTTTCGTTAAAAACTCCATCATTTTTCCCTCTCTTAGCACACGTTTAGCACCTAAAAAGATAGCAGCAAACACACTTCCAAGTTCTGAAATTTTCTGCAACAGATTCTGTCATGGTGTCTTCCAACCTCATCTGGCCTTACATTTTTCCCCTAATACTTGTTTAGTTGGGTGTGTAACCAAGGGGAGGGAAGGTAGAAACATGCATAATTCGGGCAATCTACTGCTTGAAGAGGTGAGATGATTTTCTGCCTTGTTTTGTTCCATGCTGTACAGTTTCTACAAAAAAGTTCGGCTATAGTTTTAACTATACTTCTTCCTCTATTTGAATCACTTTTCAATTGTGTTTAGGCCTCCATTTTTATGTGTTAAACTAGTAGAAATCAGTATGTATTTTTTTACCGTCTACTCAAGCTAATAACTAAGTAAACTACTAAGGATTTCATTAGAATTTTCTGGTTTATCATGAACTATCTCTTGTTGTAATTGCTGTAATTTTCAAGTTTATCAAGAACTATCCATGGATAATTAGCTGATGATTAATAAGTTTTTTGGAGCAGTAATTGGCATCATGATGCTTCTTTTTCTTCTACTGCTCCACTTCCCCAACATGATTTGATTGGTTTATGATCTGTTTGGTAGAGTGGGATTGCCTGGTTTTTCTACAATAGTAATTTTAATTTATTCTCTCTAGTTTAGCTCATATATATGTATTTTGCTTTGGGGCCTCTATAATGAAATTCTGATGGAATATAATATTTCTTTGCCGCAAGTGAGTGGGTATTAATGCTCTAAGTGTGTATTAATTTACAAGAAAATATAAATGATTTTCATTATCTTGGATGGGCTTGAACTTTGTTGGAGGCTACAGTAGTTGGAAGTTCAATTAGAATCTGATTTCTCTGGTGCTCTAGCTGGGAATGATGATGTAAATGTTTTTTCCCAAAAGACTCGAGATATATTCCTTGAATATCATGATGGTCAATCACATGCTTGAATATGAGACCTAGATGGAGCTTATTGGTGAAATGATATTGGTTCATACAACCCCAAGTTGTTGGATGCATGTATTTATCAATGTTTTTTATTCCCAAGGTTATGGCGTTTCTTTATGCAATAGCCTTCTTTTCTAAGCTGGGTACTTGATGTAAGCTATGCAATTCATAGATTCCTGTATGAACTCCCTGTTTCTGTTTTTGTAAACTTGTATCTTTTTTAATGTATCCCATGCTCTAATCTCCTGCAGACTACAGCAGTACAAGTTTGTTGAGATGAAAATCATAGATTATAATGCTCGAGAAGGAAGAAGCACGGCAGAGGTGAGTCATTTGATTCAACCCTTATATTTAAGTGTAACTCCTTGCCATGGTCCTTACTATTTACTCAATTGTCTATTAAACGAGTTTTTAATTGAGAATATTAATGAAGCACCTTTACTGAATAAGCATCTTTGGTTTATCCAGGAAAAAGATATCAGCAGTGATACTCCTGTGAAGGGGAAGGTTGCTTGTACAAAATTTACTCGGATTAGTACAGATGAACCACCAGCACTGTTTTGTGTGAACCAATCATAGGTTGAACTCATCGGGTAAGAAAATCTGATAGGTTTAATAGGGAATATTTGTTCCTCCCATTTTTTCATTCTCAGCTGACTGAACTTTTTGTTGCGCTTTCCAATTTTCTTTACAAAGCCCTTTCACATTTCATTGTTTTTGGGTGAATGTTCCTTTACATGCTAATGCTTTTGCTACTAACTTTATTATTTTCTGGGCTGAATCATATCAAGTTCCTCTCTCTCTCTCTCTCTCTCTCTTGGAGATACATGTTCATTTAAAGTATATGGCGCATCCAATAGCCAACGATATGCTTCATTGAACCTTGTTTTATTGAACCTTGTTGCACTGCAGCAAGCCTACTTGTTTCAATAGCCATACAGTTTCATTAGTATTTTTAAAAAAATAAAAAATAAATTGTAAAAGACTATTTACTAAGCGGTCCCAACAATTTTAGAGATGCGTCACAATCAGGCAAAATATTTTGCGACGAAACTTTATACATTTACGGTGAAATATATTCGCCGGAAATAACCTTTTTCAACCATTATATAAGCAATTGTAGGATTTTTCTGGCTTTTCTAATCCCTATTAGCAGCAATTTAAACTCGCCGCAAATAAGTTTTTTTTTGCAGGGATTATTGGAAATCGCTGGGAAAAAAATATGGCAACCGATCTTTGGCAATTAACGTGCAACGATTATAAATTCCCTTGAAATAAGTTTTTGTAGCATTTTTTAGGCTTTTAGCGGCAAATTCGTAGCGCAGGAAAAGACTGAAATCCTTGTAGTATAAAGATACCTTAGAGTCAATGTTTATTTCGGGGAAAGAGAAATTTTATTTGCAATTCTTGTTTGGGGACTGCATGTGTAAATATTTCATTAAATGAAAAAAATATATCATTTTGATAAGAATATTATTGTAATTTTTTTAAAAAATTAAATATAAAATTAACTAATCTTGCAATGTAATTCCTATTTAGAGACTACTAGTATTGCTCTTTCGGAAATGGGTCAAGAAAAGTAAACGAAAATAAAATTAAAAAATATCGAAAAGTTTGCTAGCTATCTTAATCCTAGTGGAAAGGACCAAGTCAATGATGCTAATGTGAATATATATGTAGAAGGCGCGTTTTCCACAACTAAAGCGATTCTAAGAGTGTTGGACTATTTTGGCACAACGGTCGGCTAGGATGCTGGTGGCGACCTATATAAACTCTTTAAGAACATCTTAGCTTAGAGTGACACCTAAGTATCGCGAGTTGGACAGAAAACGTGAAATGGAGTTTGGAATTTTTGGGTGTTGGCTACTGTTGGCGGGCCCTCCACACTGACTTCGCTCACTCAAGTACTAGTACCAATTTGCTAGTCAAACTTCACAAGCTTTAAAGAATTCAAATTTTGTGAATATATCCCACTTTTTAAAGGGATAACCTCTTGGACCCAACTGGCAGCTTCGATTACGAACTCTTTAAATTTATGAACTCGTTAAATTTCCCTATCTAACATAATTGTTTGAGTGCCCCAGTCGTGTGTGACCGTAGGGGTTCTGGTAGCATTTTTCTGAAGAGCTCTTCACTAATTCAGCCAAGCAATATTGCATCAATATAGATGTATAAAAAGATGAAAATAATATAAAGAAAGTAGGATTCAGTTACTCGAAAGAAGGAAAAAGATCTCTACAAAATAGGTGATTTCTAGAAATCTAATCTCCATGTCTCTCTTTATTTTTTTATGTGCTTTATTTATTATTTATTTTATGGATAAGCATAAGAGCATCATATATATCCGGCCATCATTGTGGGTCATTCAACCATACTGTTAGCCTCTCATGCCATCAAGAAATTGCATCAACTTAAATTAAAATAAATAATTAAAATCAAATCAAAGAGATATCTTGATATATACTCACTACAACAGAAGTAGATACTTGGGACGAAAATTTTCGTCCCAAAAAAATGTGATTTCATCACAAAATATTTTTTGGGTTAAAAAAAAAATCTTCCCAAGGTCCTTCCAATAAACGTGTCCCAAAAGATATTTTAGGACGAAAATGATATTTTTGTCCCAAAAAATATCTTTTGGGATGAACTTGAGCAAAACCATTCAATCGCATTCGAACAGAAAATTTTTTTTTTTGACAATTAAATTTCGTCCTGAAATCACGTTCGAAAGGTACAAACTTGACATTCGAATGCCAAATTTGTTCGAATGCGTCCTTCATGAGTGGTCGATCGATACCAGTCCGTTCGACCCAATAGGCATGAGGAAATGTTCGATCAAACAATTTGATGTTCAAACGGTAAAATATGTTTGAACGTATTGAGTAAAACGTTCGATCGGACCATGATGTTATGAGATGACATTCAAATGTTTATTTCATGTTTGATGATTTCATTTGAACGGTTTCAAGTACTATTTGAATGTTTAATACCTATTACATTCGAATGTTCTCTATCAATATTCGAATGGTTTTACTTATTTTCTTCAAACAATTTTTTGTCGTTCAAACGGTAACTATTTATTTTACCCAATAATGAAAAACCAAATAGACATACATAATAATTAAAAAAATACATTACAATTTGTTCATACCCATAAAACTAGTCTAATAAGTATGAACTAAATAAACAAAATAGTAGTACTAGCGTTGTTCGTGTAGAAATAGATTCCAAAATTTGTACGTATAATGTAAATCAATTGCTTGGAGGCCTGAACTGTTGCATAAGCAACTGCATTTAGAGTTGCACCTCTCTCCTGAACTCTTCTTGTTTTTGTTCTTGTTGTTTCATACGCATCTCCATGTCCGCTTGTTTCGTCAATTGAGCCTCCAACTCATACTATTTTGTAGTCAATTTTTGATCTTGAAATTTGCTTTCTTTAACGCTATAGAAGTGTTAGAGGCATACCCAGACGATGAGAAAGAGCTAAAAGGCTTTACACGATGACCCAAACCCCTCAAATATCTTGAATATTGACCCAGAACTTGTGTAAAAACTTCAATATCAACAATTAATACTGACACAAATATTGATCTGACGCATATTCAACACGTAGGGCAACCATTTTATCCTACACACAAGAAAAAGAATTAATACCAACACAAATATTCAAATATGTTTAATTAAAACAAATTATAATATTTACATAATTTTTATGGGTATCGGATTGAGTCCACTCTCCATTATGATCAGTACTATGTAATACAACATATGATTTTTTCAGATCATAATTGGTATTTGACTCTTGCTACAAGAGACATTTGTTGAGTTATAAAGTTGTTAGAATACCTCCAAATAACAAACTATATACAATAAAAAAAAATAGCACTGCCAATTTCTTAGAGAGACGATAGAAAGATCTTCGCTTGAACTTCGCTCGAAAAATAGCATTGCATGATGATGAATCTTCAATTTCAATCTATTTGTTTTATTCATAGAACTTCGCTCCAGCATAGAAGTTGTAAATATTAGGAGGCGAAAATTATAAATTGAACACGTAAAAAAATTCATTTAATTTACCTTATATGATGGTCCTCAAACATGTCACAAAGTTTTTCACAATCGGAAGGTCAGACATCCTGAAAATGATGTTGTTGTGCATCTTCCTTGTTTTTGAACTTATTATAATGCTCATGACACCTCGTCTTATATTTGCGGACTGCATTACACATAAGCTCATTGACAGTCTTACACTCATCCCTCCGACCAAAATCTAGTTCGAAGTCATCCTTGAAAAAATATATACACAAATATATTATCACCTAGAATATTCTAAATTTTTCTTACATATTAAATAATATTAATATAAATTAATTATTTAAACATTACCAAACAACGCTTCTTGATAAGTTGTTTCACATCTTGGGAGACTTTTTACCATGAACTCATAGCCAAAGGTGCATAAGTTCATATAAAAGCACTTACATGCGATGCAAGCCAAGCTGCTCGTTGCCCTTCGCCTCTAATATGTTTGTCAAGAATGTTAACCTTAATCTTATTCACTTTACGATATTTTTCCAACGTCACACCTCTAGTAGTGCCTCAACCTTGACGAGATTGTACTGTTAACTCTATAAAATATAATATTCGTTGTAGAAATGAAGTAAATGATGATTAGAAACGATATAATATGTATGAATGACCTTAATTGAAACAAAATGACTATTAGATTTTTACCTTGTTTTGTAGAGTTAATCTCTAGTGGTGAGTGGAAATGGGATGCGAACTTCCTTCCTCTTCGGTAGCATAATTTTGAAACACTGATATATTAATTACATAAAAGATTTTTCATAAAGTGTAATATGAACACAAAACTGGTCAATCATCTGTATCAGTTTCATTTGACCATTTGCCCTCATCATCTGTAGATACTTCAGATGACTTAACATTTTGTTCAACTGTCGCATCAATAATTTCAACCTCAATATCTTCCATATATAATGGAATCATCTCATACTGGCTCAAATCCAGAAACAGGTTAAAGATGGGCCGACTCTCTTAGTATGCTTCTTGAGTAGATGAACAATCTTCTTCTTCATCTTGTCCATTCGTCTTGGGGATAATATCATATATATTTATTGGAGAAAACTTTTGTACTACTCGTCATTGATTTCCTAACTTAGGATCATCTAAGTAGAATACTTGAGATGCTTGGAAAGCCAACATAATGGGATCATCTTCATACCATTTTGTTTTTGAAATATTAATACTAAAAAAATATTCATCATTGTATACTCCCCTTCGATGATTACTTAAATCCCATAAAAAAAATATTCATCATTACCCCTTATTCAAACCATTTCAGGAACTCCTCTTCATGTTTCTGGTTTATATTATTTACTTCTAGTTCTTTGAGCACGTTAATATGATCACTAAAATTGATGATTAACAAATAATTTATATTCTTATAATAAGTAAATTACAATATTAATTAACAAATAATGACAACTTATTTCAAGTGGCTCTCTATCTCAGGGCAATTGTTTAGCACGCACAATTGATCTTTTTCGAACTCTTTTCCACACAAATCATAACCGCGTGCTGCACCAAGTGGATGTACTTGTTACAAAAATACAGAAAACCCATTTCATTGTCTTGCTTGGTCAACATCAAAGTTTCTAATTTCTAACTAATCAAACCTCGTGTCAATTCCGTGAAAGTATTTGGAACAGAATGTATACCATTCATCATCAATATATGTTTCTACACTTGATCCTTCTGGGTGGGCCTTGTTACTCACTGTACGTTTCAGCTTCCAAATGAACCGTTTCATGGGATACATCCATCTATACTGGACTGATCTTGCAAGTCGTGCCTTACGTGGGAAATGAATGGCTAAGTGAACCATGATGTTAAAGAATGAAGGTGGGTAAATACTCTTCAGCTTACCTAATATAATTTCTCATTCCATACGATACAAAACTTCTATATTTAACGTTCTAGCATATAAGTCTTTAAAAAATGCACTCAACTCAATCAAAGCCATGCACATATCTCTCATCAAGTACCCATGGATACGAACAGGAAAGATACATTGTAAAAATACATGACAATCATGACTTTTTAATCCAGTAATTTTTCAATCATTTGTTAGCACACACCTTGTTAAATTCAAGGCATAACCGTCTAGTAATTTAATCTTCATCAGCTACTCACAAATGTAGCCCTTTCGTTCCTTGACAATGTATACCACCCAATCGACATGTAGGCAGAAGAACCACTTTGTTGCAAGTGCATTTCCGATCTTATTCCAAATCACTTCAGATCCTTCCATGTGTTTAATGTATCCTTCGTTTGCCTTCAATTGATATCAATGTTCCTAACACGGACTCACATATATTTTTCTCAATATGTATAACATCGAGACTATGCCGTAATTTTAATGTCGACATGTATAGGAGTTCGAAAAATATACTATTCTCTGTCCAATTCAACTCATTCGCAATTCTTTTTCTTTTCCTTTGTTTTGTTTCAAATTCATTATAACCGACATCTACAAATTGTACAAGCACATCTTAACCAGACAAATATGGTGGAGGGTGCCCCCATTCAACAGTTCCATCAAACATTCTTGAGTTTTCACGCCATCTATGGTCACTAGGTAAAAATCGACGATGACCCATGAGGCATAGTTTCCTCCCATATGTAAGCCATTCAGATTGGGTATGTTTGTTATAAGTCGGACATGCTATTTTCCCTTTAGAACTCCAACCTGACAAGTTTCTATTAGCGAAAAAATCATTGTCCATAACACGGCAGCATGCATCTTAAACGACTTGCTTGTTGATGAATCAAATGTTAGGACCGCATGCTCCCCCAAATCTTTCAATTTTGCAATTAGTGGCTGTAAGTATATGTCTATGTCATTTTCCAGTGATCTCGAACCTAAATTACAATTCGAATTATCTATTTTACGTTCGAACATTAATTAACCAATTAGTTCGAACGGTACATTAATATGTTCGAAAGGTAACTCAATTTCTCTCTAAATTTAGTTACTTAACTAGATTTTTGTTTGATCATTTATAATATCTGTTCAAACATTGATTAACGTTAACGTTCAAACGTTGTTGTATGTTGTTCGAACGCTAAGTCAATGTCCCGTTAAATTTTGTCACTTGACGCACCAAATTGTCATTCGACCATATATAATATTCGTTCGAATGTTTATTTTATTTTGTTTGAATGCTTTTTTTTATGTTTGAACAGTTATTTTATTATGGACGAAATTTTTTCATCCCTACATATACCGTTCGAACCACATCCCGTCGTTTTCTAGAACAAAATTTGAATTTCGTCCCTGCATCTTTTTTTTTTTGGGACATTTTTCATTTCATTTCAAACAAAATTCATCCCAAAAATGAATTTTTGTTGTAGTGAGTAGAATAAATATTTTAAAAAATTGTTTCTTTAAAAAGTCTTGTTGCCCTACATTGGCTAATAGTGACTAGAGGGAGACCGAGACCGAGACACTCTGTGGCAGCCGAGTTTTAGCTACCACGGGACAACCAAGAACAAGTTGCCTTTGGTGGTTTCTAGCGGTCACTAGAAGTCACCAAGGTCACCATTTGGTAGCTGTGGGGGGTGGTTGTTTTAAATTTTAACCTTTTGTTTTCGACTGTTTTAAACTTTTGTTGAAGAATTTATGTTTGGAAATTGATACTTGGCCCCATAAGTCTGCCTCCTCAAAGTTATTGCTCGGGTATTTTATTTTATTTATTTTTAATAGTTAGGGAAGTGATTGTTAGTAAATGGTGTATTGTTTTTATATTTAAGAATGTTTAAAGATGTTTGAAATACAAAAAAAAAAAAAAAAACACAAATAAAAGTTTAATTTGTACTAATGGTAATTTTGAGGGGGCAAACTCATAAAGCTGAGTAGCAACACTATGTATATTTATAGATATAGTTTTTTTTTTAGGTTTCTAGTGTTTTTAAAAAATTTAGAGTCCTACTAGGTTACCGCCCAGTAGTGACCGATGGGTGTGCCTCTTAGGCAAAATTTTCCTTTTTAATTTTTTTCATTTTTCTAATTAATATTTTTTAAATATTTTAAACATTTTTAAAAAATATAAAAAAATACCAGTACACTAATAATCACTTCCTTAATCAGTAAGTAAAAAAAATGTAAAAAAAAAACTAAATGTATGAGCGGTCAAAATGAGGGGGTAAAATGAGACGGCATAGTAGCATTATTAAAAGATTTGAAGTGTTTTAATTATATTGTGCGCGTACAATTTATGTTTGGGAATGAGAACTTAAGATGGAGCAAGCCAAATTTAATACCCCTCTTTAGACAACATCGAGAAGGCCTTATGACAATAATAGCTTTTTTTTTTCTTTTTTTTTTACCAAAGAGCCGGTAGCCCCACACATAGTGGCCCCGTTCCAAGTTTATTAATATACCCTCATTTGTGGCGGAGGAATACCGTGGTAACAACAAAACACTTGGGGGCTTACGAGATAAACTCTAAAAACTAACCTAAAACCAAGTGTCAAAAAAAGCCAAGCAACCAAAACCATAAACTAACAAGCCTAAAGACAAACAAACAACACACAAGGGAAAACTAAACAAGCCTAAGAAACAACACAAACAAAAAAGAAACAGATTAAAAGCAGCGTACCGAGGGAATACCCAGCTTGTCCAAGCGGATTAGACCTCTCAACAAACTCGGCACTTCCCCAATCTCACACTGCTCCACACAATGACCAAGCGCACCATACTTAGCAAGCCAATCAGCAACTTTATTACCTTCTCTGAACACATGACAGACAGAGCAGACCATCGAATCCAAAAGACCAAGAATCTCTTCCCAAAAATCCTCCAGGTACCAAACCCCACATCGTCGTTGTTTCCACCACGAGACCACTACTTGTGAATCAAGTTCAACTTCGACATAACCAATACTCAAAGCTTTACAAGCTTTAAGACCATGCAACAGCGCTAATAATTCTGCCCTATTATTCGACCCAGATCCAAGAGGAACAACAAAGGCATGAATTAAATTACCATGATCATCTCTGATAATACCACCTGCCCCAGACGGCCCAGGATTCCCAAAACTACTACCATCAGTGTTTAACTTAAAACGACCCTGAATGGGTTTACGCCAGGCTACCAACCTCGAAACACGCCTTTGGGGAACAAGAGGCAAGATAAACAAAGAGTGTAAAATATGAGAATCGCTCGTAGAGCATTTCGAAACTTTGTGAATGCCCTGGCAAATAGCGCGAATCTCATGAACAATCGAGTGCCAAACCAAATTAAAAGATTCAAGACGACCTTCCATACGAGCAACACATCTACGCCGCCAAAGACGCCAAGAAATAATAGAAGGAAGAAGTCCCACAATAATACCAACCTGAGAAGAGAAGGAAGCTCGACGAAACCAAAGAGACACTGACTCTTTCTAAGTACCACGAAGTGGTAACCCAAATATAGCTCCACAATAGCGCCAGATCCGCACAGCAAAATCCCCTCCAAACAAAACATGATTTTGGTCCTCATAATTACCAGCATTACAGCAATCACACTTAGAAACAATTGGTACCCCTACACGACGGAGACGATCATCCACACTAAAGGCATTATGCCAAGCCTTCCACATAGACACCGAAACTTTCAAAGGGAGCAACTTATGCCACATCCAAGGATGCCCATTCATCATAGAACCCCTGATACGGATACACTCCCACGCAGATTTAGTGGAGAAACAACCATTATCTTGCTTTGTCCAAACCAAGACATCCGAACCTCTCTTGCAACCTGCTAAAGAATCCAGAATATCATTCACATGATCAAGACCCACCAAACTAACCAAGAAATCCACATCCCAAGAATTAGATAGTTGACAATCCTTAACTTTCAATAAAGGGTTACCAACCACCGGAAGATTCGAACACAAGGGACCTTGATCCCTCCACTTATCATACCAAAAGAATAGATTACCTTCCCTGAGCCGCCACTTAGAACTTTCGAGAACCAAAGGAATACTTTTAGCAATCATTTTCCAGAATCTCGTGCCTTTATTAGAGTCAATAAGAATCCAAGGTTTAGAACCCACATATTTATCTTTGAAGAAGCGAGCCCATAACGAGTTACCTTGGATTAAGTTCCAAGCAAACCTCATGTGCAAAGCCTTTTGCATATCATCAAGGTGGCGCAAACCCAAACCACCTTCATTAACTGGAAGACACATATTCTTCCAAGCAACCCATTTTTTTTTCCTTTCCCACTAGCCTCTCCCCAAAAGAAAGTACTAATTAAGCAATGTAGTTCCTTAATAATCGATTTAGGAACCTGAAGAACAGCAAACAAATGAAGAGCCATGCTAGAGAGCACATGCCTCAGAAGAATAAGAAGATCGCCCGAAGAAAGAAGCTTCATCTTCCAGCCACTAATTTTGTTGCGGACTTTTATAACCATCTCTTCCAAATGAACTTGCTTGAGCCTCCCTGAAATAATAGGCACTCCTAGATATTTGAAAGGGAAAAGACCCTCTGAATACCCAGTCATACGCTTTATAGCTCTCTTGCGACTCAGGGTAATTTTTGTAGAAAAAATAATAGCAGTCTTCTCTTTATTAATCCTCTGGCCAGACCAAGTCTCATATTTCTGAAAAATAGACAGAAGTTCTTGAACAGATCTTGTACTACCATTAGTGAAGATCACCACATCATCAGCATACATAAGGTGTGAAATTTGAACCGTGCCTCTGGCTTGTGAAAACTGACCAAATCTTTTTTCCACCACGCTATTTTTAATGAGTCTAGAGAGGACTTCTTGAAGAATAATGAAAAGATAAGGGGAAATAGGATCCCCTCGACGCAAACCACGACCTCCCTGAAAAAAACTCTTATGGGTTCCATTCATCATAATAGAAGACCAAGGAGAGGAGATACAAACTCGAATTAACTCACAAACCTGAGGAGAGAAACCAAAAGTACGAAGGACCTCCAAAAGAAAACACCAGTCAACCCGATCATAAGCTTTAGCCATATCCACTTTGAGAATAATATTACCACCATGAGATTTCTTATTGATAGAATGCACCATTTCCTGAGTCAGAGAAATATTCTCAAAAATACTGCGACCCGGTATGAAAGCACCTTGCTCATGGGAAATCATGCTGGGAAGAAGACTAGTCAAACGATTCACTAGAATTTTAGAACAAATTTTATAGAGAACCGAACAAAGGCTAATGGGTCTAAACTGCTGGAACCCAGTAGGCTCATCAATCTTCGGAAGTAAAACAATAAACGAGGCCGTATAGAATCGAGGCAACTACTTAGAAAGAAAAAACTCCGAGATAGCTTCAAAGACGTCTTCTTTAACAATATTCCAACAGCTCTTAAAGAAACCAGCACCAAAACCATCAGGGCCCGGAGAACTGTTAGACGGAATAGACGACAAAGCCTCAAAGATATCATCCATAGACGGAATATAAACAATACGTCCATTATCCTCAACAGAAATAATAGGCGAAATAAGATAGGACAGATCCGGCAAATCACGGGGAGGATCCGCTTGGAGAAAACCAGAGAAGTGATCAACCGCTCCCTGATGAATATCTTCTGGCGACTCAAACACGATCCCATTCGCAGCTTTCATACTAGATATACACTTACGCCTTTTGTTAGCCAAGCAAGCATGAAAAAATTTTGAATTTCTATCTCCTTCCAGCTTCCATTTTAACTTTGCCATTCGAGCCAAACGAATATCCTCCCTACGTCTCCAGGAAGACAATTCCTGGGAGGTCAAGACTAAATGCCGATCATCTTCGGCATTCCAATCTTCCTGAAGTCGGCGTTCAATCATATCCACTTGCCCTTCAAGGTGAGCAATATGAGAAGTAGTCCAGCCAAAAACCCTTTTATTCCAATCTCTGAGCACGACCCGAACATTTTTAAGTTTAGTAGCAAGCTTCCATAAACCCCCACCAGCCACAGGAACCATCCAAGCCCTCTGCACACACTCAAAAAAATCAGAATGATCCACCCACATTTGTTGAAAACGAAACGGAGAAGGACCATAAGAGAAAGGATTAGTTGAGAATTCAATGTGCATAGGACAATGATCGGAAGTAGAACGAGGAAGATAAGAACAAACAACATTAGTGAAACGGGACAAAAAAGCAGCATCAATAAACACCCTATCAAGTTTAGCCCAACTCCGGGATAACTTGTGTTGGCCATTACACCAAGAGAATTTGGTCCCTTGCATATTCATATCAATCAATCCTCTTTGATCGATCCAACTATTAAAATCATCCATAGCACCCCGAAGCCTAGGCCGGCCTCCCCGCCGTTCCGAATCAGAACGAATAATGTTAAAATCACCTGCAAATAAACAAGGCTCAACTCCAATACGATGCAAACACAAATCAGCCCATAACTCCTGCCTCTCACTCTGAGAACATTTAGCGTAAATGAAATGACATAAACAAGCTTGATTACCGGCTTCAACACGAACCGAAATAAATTGAGAGGTCATACCAGTAATATGAACTACAACGGCGTTATTCCAGAACAGCCAAACTTTCCCACCAACAGCTTCATTAGACGTGCCATTCTCAAAATTCAAACATCTCATCAAACTATTAGCATGTGCAAAGCTAGTAAAAGGTTCCATTAAAACTACGATAACAGGTTTAAACGACCCAATCAACTTCTTTAACCGACCTTTAGAGGTACGAATCCCTCTAATATTCCATACAAAAATGGAACCAATCATAGAGAAAATTTAGTGGTTCGGGTTTGGACCCGAGTAGAACTCCTAACTTTCACAAATTGTTTTTTAGAATAAATTTTCTTGGTGACGAGATCCCCCTCCGACTTCGTATGATAATCCTTCTCCTGAGGCAAAACATCCGAACCAAGGTCAGGTTCAGGATCAGAAACCGAATCCCCTACAAGAAGAAAATCATTAGTATTATTAGAAATATCCTTCACAATATCCTCTGCCGCATCCGGAAACTCCCCTGCATCAAGACAAAAATCCTCTGTTTCGTTAACTTCCGCAGCACCACGTTTCTCTAACTCAATAACCTGCACCTGCGGACAAAAGCTCAAACGACAGTTCATTAGCATTATAAGTACCTCCATTCATCTCCGAAACCATCCTCTGTGTCTGAACCAAAGAAGGAGATTGCACCAGCTGAGAACCCATCTGCATCTCGGATACAGGGAGTTGCATCAACTGGACCTCATCAATCCCAGCACACGTCTGGGCAGCCCCAACAGAAAGCAACAGATCCTCATTCGATGTTTCGCCTATAACCTTCCCAGACCCTTCCGGAATCTCAACCTGTTGAACCACTTCCTGCTCGAGATCCTTAACCTTTGGATTCTCAAGATTTATAGCATTTTTGTGACGGACCCAGATCTTCTCCCCGTTCACAGCCTTCCCAACACGACATGTATGGAAATTATGACCCTGCACTTTGCATTTACAACAGAAAGCGGGAAGAGTTTCGTAGATAACATCTTGTTTACGGCTAGAGGGCATACCAGGGACACCAATCCAGAAAAAAGGAATGGGTTTAACCACCACATCCATCTCTACACACAACCGAGCTCCATCCGTGCTAGTTACACAGCGTGTACTTCTGATGAACTTACCGATAGGAGCAGTGAATATACGTAAAAACGATTCATGATAAAAGTTAGGTGGCAAACCTGGAAGCACAATCCAAACCGGAACCATGGAAGGTTCCTCTTCCTCACTGAAATCCGGAGTCCAGTGAAACGCATGATAAAACACCCCATCTATATCACAGGCTTCACGAGACAGGCCCTTCAGGAAATCATTCTTAGATGAGAACCGGACGAACACATTGCGAGGACGCCGCATAGTAGAGACCACTGGAATTCCATCGAGACCCCAACGGCTACGAATGAATGCTCTAATGGCATCCAAAGAGGGACGGTTCCGAAGAAACTTAAGAACGATCAAATATTTGAAGGGTTCAGCCGAACGTTGGATCTCTTCTTTTGAAAACTGAAAATAGAGAGCACCATCTGCACTCTTAGGTAAACGAGCAGGAACCACCACCTCTGGGAGAGGCTGTGGCACAGATGCAGCGAGTTCAGCGAAGGAACGACGCCCCGCCGTGGCAGCCGTACGTAACCCACACTCGTATCACCTAACGGAAACCCTAGCAGAGCAGAGTTAGAGGAAAAGGGCATAAACGGAATTCCAAACAAAGAATTATGACAATAATGGCTTAGATATGTATAATTTTTACTAAATTAAATAAAGCATTATCATATTTTTCTTCTCATTAATAAATTTATTGATTTCTTTAAATTAATTTCTTGTTCTTTTATTGTGATAGACTTATTAAATTCATTATTTCTTGCTTAATTAAGTAATTACTAAAATTTTAGGTTATTTTAGAAATTTACTAGTTTTTCGAATGAGGTTAGAATTTATTTCGTTTTTCCAAATGCCGGTGGATTCAACTGCTCCTCATCGAAGTCAATGATCAAACCGTAGAAGTTGTACGTTTGGTGGTAAAAGTACAATAATACATGATGCAATTATTATTTTTAGTTGGAGCCTCAAGGTTTAATACAAGTTCAATAATACAAGCTTTGCATATCCACAATTGAGAAATACTTTAGGTATAAAAAGATTTAACAAAAATAAATTTACAAACTGAAATGTTTTGATGTGGTACAATAGATTGTAAATTAATTACGTTTATTTTATAATAGATTTAATATATCATATAAAATCAAGTCAGTTTATAATTTTTTTTTTTTAATAAAATCATTTTGTGGGTGTAATATTTATTGATCCACAAACTGGGTCCATCATAAGGGGAATTTGTTATCGCCACAAAACGTCCCAATATCATCAAGCTTGTACGTCTTTCAGCTTGCTGAAATAGTTTGTAGCAAATAGTTGGAAACTTATAAATCATATAGAAGTTTTTTGTACAATTACATATTATGGTGTCTATTTCATATGTCTATCTATTTTTCTACTTGAAACTCTTAAATTTAATCAAATCTTTCAATAATGCACGTTTTTTAGAGAGAGAACGTCTATCTTCTCTCTAGAAAAAAATCCATTTCCGTGAGAGCTTTTGCCGGAGAGGAGGGTGGAGTTGTGTCTCTCACCCTCCTCTCACTACAACAAAAATGACTTTTTTCGATTAATTTATCGCGACCAAAAGACTATTCGCAATCAAAATTGGTTGCGAATAGTCTTTTAGTCGCGATAAATTGGTAGCAAAAGGCCGTTTTTGTTGTAGTGTCTCCTTCTCCTTTTCATTTCCGCATTGTATCTACATTTTTAAGATAGTGTTTCTCTCCTCCTCTCTCCACTGGTTCGGTTTTACATAGATCTGCCACTCTCCGGCCACCATCTGCCTACACGCGCCCCACCACCGTCTCCCACAGCCACCGATCTAATGGGACGGCGTAGAGTTGCGCCAAAAAGGTTGGCGCGTTGCCCTCACGCGCGGCTTGTTTCCACACGTGTTCCCCACCCCCCGCCGCACAACAACGCTTCCGAAGGCTACACGCGCCGTACCAATAGCTTCGTCTCGTCGAGATCTTCCAGATCTGGGTCATCCAGTCTCCATCCCACGCGCCATCACGGGAGCGTGGACATATAGACGAACAGCATATCTGTCTACTTGATGTCGATTTTCTCACTATGTTACCGCTTTCCCTAAACCGGTATCTAGAAGAAGAGTCTGAGGACCTCTCCAAAAATCATCTCAGGACAACAAGCAACAGTACACCCGCCACTCGCACCGCTTTCAGCGGAGGATCCAATGTTTGCAATTTATTGCGAACAGCTTATTTCCGTCTCTTAAAACGGCGTCCTCTTTGTACAACTTGGGTGAAGATCAAGAAATTGGTCGTAAAAACCCGCTTTTTTTCTTCTTTTTTTTCCACCACTTTGTACTGTTGTTTTTGCACTGGGGTGTTTGTTGGGGAACCCCACCCCCTCCTCTTGTATCATATTTCCTAATGATATATATTTGCTTGCTTAAAAAATATATATATAATCAAATCTTTCAATAGATTCTATTTTGGGAGAAATCAAGAGAATGTTTGCAGATATATAGAAACTACGATTGACACATCTTTAAACAATAATCGGTATGTATTAGAGTAAACACATGTAATTTGGCTCTGATCACTTTCCAAGATCACCCATTTGTTTGATGAACTCATCCAAATTTGTATCTGAACTTCCTCCATTAACTGCACTTACGGCTGCAGCACTCAGCTCTTTGGCCAAAAGCCTCTCTGGCCTAGTCTCATCAACTGAGATGGCCAACAGCCGAGCCAACTCGGCAGACGTTGGAATGTTCTGAGTGCCCTCACAAGCTCTAATCGCAACCCCTAACTCATCCACCAACAACTTTGCGTTCGAGTACTGGTCCGCACCCATTGGCCATGTCAACATCACAACTCCCGCAGCAATCCCCTCCAGCACCGAGTTCCACCCGCAGTGAGTCACGAAAACACCCACGGCTCGGTGGCTCAGTATTGTGACCTGCGGCGCCCATCCCCTTATCACAAATCCTCTGCCCTCCATGCGATCTTCGAACCCATCAGGAATCACGCCATGATCAGCATTCGCCTGCTGCTGCTCGTCTTTGCGAGGCACCCTCACGCACAAAACAAATTGGACACCGCTTTGCTCTAATGCAGCAGTCAGCACATCCATCTGCCTTTGTGTCAACACCGCCCGGCTACCGAAGCAGACATAGACAACTGAGTTGTCTGGACGAGCATCCAGCCAATTCATTAGCTCTTGGCACGGTACAGAGCTTACTCCACCTCTAACAATGTATTCCTGTAAATCACCTTTCTCAGGAGGCAATACGGGTCCTACGGTCCACACACGATCATTTCCGAGTTCTTTCTTCAGATGCGTAATGTAAACGCGCTCCAACTCCATGAACGAGTTGAACACCATCCCCCAACTCACCGTATTGGCCAGCATGTCGTTTCTAAAAAATTCCAAATCCGAGTCCCCTTTTATGCTTTTATAATGTCCGGAAATCTGCCACCATGGAAATACTGGGGAGTTCGGAATTTTTGGAAACGAAACTTGGAAATTGATATCCTGATCTGGATCAGCGTTTTCGGGGGGATCGCGACACATAGAGAGAGCAAACGACATCGAAAAGGCACCAGAAGGTGAGAAGACTAACCGTGGAATGCCGAGCTCGCACGCAAGGTCTCGGGTCCAGCCGAGAAAGAAGTCGGAGATAATAGCAACAGGAGGCGAGGAATGAGATCGAAACCATTGGAGGAGGATAGGATAGTGAAGGTCACGTAAGGCGCGCATGAGTGCATAGAGCCTCTTGTGTGGAGGAGATGTTATATCAGGGGATGGTAGAACCAAGTGCTTGAGAGAAGACGGGTGTGCGGAGAAGTAAGGTTGAAGCAGAGGAAGGTTAGAGGAGGTGACGAAAACGGTGACAGTGAGACCGCGAGTGAGCAGGCGGTTGGCGAAGTCAAGCAAAGGTATAATATGACCTGAACTTGGGAAGGGATAAGCGGCGATGTGCACGGTAGACATGGCTGAGATCGTAACTTTGGGGTGGCTATTCGGTGGGCGATGGCTCTAAACCCTGTGAAGCTTGTGCTGCTTATATATAAAGCTGTCAATAAATAATATCAAATCACTTTCGTTTAATTTTTATAGTATTTAAGATATTTATTTTATATGTAATTTTTTTATAAATATAAATATATTCTTTCTCTCTTTTCCACGACCTTTTATATTATATTTTATTTTTAAAAAATAAAAACAAAGAAAAAGCGGAAGAGTTGCGTGGGATTACTCAACTTGCGGCCAGTGATTGCAAATTTCTTGCTTTCGATCTGCTGTCTCCGGAGGTTTGACTACTTTATGTTTTTTTATATATGTTCTCACTTGCTTTGCGTCATGAATGACGTCTTTACATTCATTCACAGCCAATCTTTCAATAGCTAGTCTCCTCTCTGGTCCCTAACTGGAGGTGGTGAAAGAGTATCAGTTCTCCTAACATAGTCCGAGTGAGTGAAGAGGAAGTGAAGAGGAAATTAGGATGGATGGGTTAGAAGAGCGGTGGAGAAAATTTAGCTTGACAGAGGAAGAGGAGGAGGTTTTAGAAGTTAACACTAGGGGGAGGAAGAGATATCAAGAAAGGGCAAGAGAAGTCTCATTGGAAAGGTATGTACAGATAGTGGTAGGAGTGGAGTTCATTAGCAATACGATGGCAAAGATATGGAGGATCGGTAAAAGGGCAACATTTAAAGAAGTGAACAGAAATACTTTCACCATAACTTTTGAGACCCATGCAGATATGCACAGGGTCTTAGAGGGCAAACCGTGGACGTTTGACAATGCCCTGTTCCAGCTTTGGCGGTATGATGGAGTAATGAGTCCAAGGAAACTTTGCTACGATAAGGAAGTATTCTGGCTGCAGTTACATAACCTACCCCTAGGCTGCATGTCAATGGAATGGGGGACACATATTGGAAGCTCGCAATGGAATGGGGGACACATATTGGAAGCTCGGTGGGACGAGTCTTAGAGGTTGATGTGGAGGAAGATGGTATCCGATGGGGAAATTGTCTTCGGATTAGGGTGGAGGTTGAGCTGTATAAAGCCATTGCAAGAGGGCGATTCATACGGTTTCAGGGTATTAAACACTGGGTTCAATTCCGTTATGAAAACTTGCCTAAGATATGCTTCCGATGTAGATGGATTATCCATAATGATAAGGGATGCAGAGCAGTCTGTGATTATAAAGGAGATGTCATAGAGCCAAGTTCCCAGTTTGGGTCATGGCTTCGAGCCGAAAGAATGGCGAGGAGGAGGTCTCTTGCGGCCAGTAGCGGTAGAGGAGAGGGAGGCAGGGAAGTCCCGGCAACCTCGGCGAGTAACCTGGCGGCAGGAACATCAGAGATGGGAGAGGAAAGGGGTTCCTCTGCAAAGGCCACTATCCTACCCAAAGACTCTAGAGTAGGCCAGAGAGGCAGTACCGTAGTAGCAGGAGACAGAGAGTCAAGGACAGAGGAGACAGAAGGAGAGGATGTAGTACTGGGAACAAGCCTGCCCGCAGATTCGGGGGAGAGACTGTTGCGAGATATGCACCAGGGGACCATACCTTCGGTAGGTAACATCGAGGTAGGGGAGGATAATAGGCGGGAAGTTGTAGTGGAAACTCAAGAAGGGAATGGGCCTGGGCCAGGGGATAGGAGTGGGCCGCAACAGGGTTCAGGGAGGGAACTAATGGGCCAAATTCTATTGGCCTCCAACACCAATTCGGCTTTTGGCATAGAAACGGCTATGAAGAAACAGAACCACGGGGCTCCAATCAATCGAAGGAAAGGGGAGGGAAGAAAGTGGAAGAGGAGTGCAAGAGTTCAAGGAATTAATACAACAGAAATTGCAAATCATCTTTATTTGGGGAAGAAACGGGCTGCAGTCAAAGGTCATGTCAGTTCTAACCTGTTAAAAAAAAGTAGGAAAACAAGGGCAGAGGATGAGTTGGAGGACAGATCCAACCGTGTGGGATCGGTGGTGGCTGAGAGGCAGCCCCGCCGGCAGCAATGAAAATGCTGAGCTGGAACTATCGGGGGCTTGGGAACCCCCGAACAGTTCAAATCCTCCGCCTGATGGTGAAGGACAAGCTGCTCGATTTGGTTTTCCTGATGGAGACCAGATTGTCCTATGAAAAGGGTATGAAGATTGCAAAGAGATTAAAGTTTGATGGATGTATCGTAGTCGAGGCTAGAGGTAGGAGTGGAGGACTTATGCTTTTGTGGCAGGAGGAAAAATTAATTGACTTGTTAAATTTCTCCCAACACCATATTAATGTTTGGGTAAACGATGAGAGAAGTAATGTTAAGTGGTTATTATCTTGCTTTTATGGCCACCGAATGCATCTCTCAGGAATCAAACATGGGAGTTACTTTCTTCTTTTAAGCCTGCTGAGGGGGTTGGGTTGTTATTGGTGATTTTAACGAGGTGTTGTTCAAAGAAGAGAAGGAGGGAGGAAGACCTCGTAGTGAAAGACTTATGAAAATGTTTAGGAAGGTCCTGGAAGAAGGAGACCTGTCTAACTTGGGGTGGAAGGGAAAGAAGTTTACTTAGTGCAATCTTCATGATGATGAGACCTTTACTCGAGAAAGGCTCGATAGAGCCATTGCTAATAGAGCGTGGAGAGCAAAGTTTACGGATTTTGGTGTGGAAACTTTAACTGCTGTGTGCTCTGATCACTGTCCAATCCTCCTTCAATGTAGTAGCCGAGAGCCTACAGTCTGTCGTTGGCACAACTGCTTTAAATATGTAGTAGGCTGGAATAAGGAGGAGGGATGTAGTGATGTGATATCTGAAGCATGGAATGGCAGAAGTGGGGGAGTAAGCCATATGGATAGTTTGCTGAGGAAGCTGGAAGCAACCAGAAGGGGGCTGAAATATTGGAGTAGGTGCTTAGTAAGGGACAGAACAAGAGAAATACCGGACAAGACCAATTTGTTAAGTAGGCTGCAGAATGAAGGAAGACCTGAGAGCTTGCATCAACAGCAAAGGATCAGCAAAGATTTAGACTTTCTGCTAGACCAAGAGAACTCATGGTGGAGACAAAGAGCAAAAAATCACTGGCTGAAAAGTGGGGATAGAAACACAAGGTTTTATCATGCATGTGTGAATCAAAGGACCAGAAAAAACTTAATCTCAAAAGTAACTGACTTGAATGGGGTTGTATTTTCCAGGAAGCTTGAGATAGCAGAGGGTTTCAAGAACTTCTTTTCATCTATTTTTCAGTCGACGCAGCCAGATTTAAATTCAGTAAACCAGTGCATTAATGGGGTTAATTCAAAATTGTCACCTGATGTTCAACAAGTGTTGGAACAGGCATTTACGGAACAAGAGGTGGAAGAGGCCCTATCACAAATTTCCCCTTTTAAGTCACCCGGGCCTGATGGTTTCAGCGCAGGTTTTTACCAAGAACATTGGAAGCTGGTGGGTAGAGAGGTGTCTCAGGCAGTTCTAGAATTTTTAAGTATAGGGAAGATGCAGGAGGATTTAAACCACACTCACATTGTCCTAATCCCTAAGGTAAATTCACCCTTGTCTATGAATGAGTATAGGCCTATTTCTCTTTGTAATGTAGCCTACAAACTGATACAAAAAGTAATGGCAAATAGAATGAAAGGGGTGCTGGATAAGGCGATATCTTGGAACCAAAGTGCGTTCATCCCTAATAGATTGATTACCGATAACATAATGGTGGCTTATGAACTCCTTCATACCATGCACTCAAAATATAAAGGAAGGGAAGGGCATATGGCTGTTAAGTTAGACATGTCTAAAGCATACGACAGAGTGGAATGGATTTTTCTTGAAGCAATGATGCTAAAGTTGGGTTTTGGGAAAAAATGGACAGATCTTGTGATGGCTTGCGTCAAGTCAGTTTCTTATGCGGTTTTGATTAATGGAGAACCAGGCGAAACCTTTTTCCCATCAAGAGGCCTTCGACAAGGTGACCCCTTGTCTCCTTATCTATTCTTAATCTGTGTCGAAGGTCTCAGCTCTCTACTGTTTAATGCAGAATCCAAGGGACTCATAAAGGGGGTTGAAGTAGCTAGGGGGGATTGAGGATTACTCATCTCTTATTTGCTGACGACTGTGTGATTTTCTGTAGAGCAAGATTGGGTGAATGGTATATTATTCATGACTTACTGAACATGTATGAGGAAGCTTCGGCACAAACTCTTAATAAAGAGAAAACCAGTGTTTTCTTCAGTTGAAATACAAGGGTGGAAGCCAAGGAGTTTATTTTGCAGCAAATTAATGGGCGGAGATGCAATGACTATAACCGATATCTTGGTCTCCCAACGATGGTGGGGAGATCAAAGTATAACACTTTTAGAGGGTTGAAGGAAAAGATATGGAAAAGGATAAATAGCTAGAAAACCAAACTTCTTTCTTCAGCTGGGAAAGAGATCCTCATAAAGAGTGTGCTGCAGGCCATCCCAGCCTATACCATGAGCGTTTTTAAATTGCCGGGAACTCTCCTCAATGAAATAGAAGCTATCATGGCCAGGTTTTGGTGGAGTAATAAAGGAGAGGGAAGAGGGATCCATTGGAAAGCATGGAGGCTGCTGGGCGAGGTCAAGAGTAAAGGAGGTTTGGGGTTCAGAGATCTAAGCAGCTTCAACATAGCACTCCTAGCAAAACAATTATGGAGAGTGATTAAAGAACCAAAGGCTTTGGTCTCCCTTGTTCTAAAACAGAAATATTTTCCGAAGTGTGATTTGACGGAGGCAAAAATAAGAGGTGGCTCTTCCTTCATGTGTAGAAGTCTGTGGTCCAGTTTAGAGCTTATAAAGGAAGGGGCAGTGTGGCGGGTTGGTAATGGTAGGAGCATAAAGATCTGGAAAGATAAATGGCTTCCTAGACCAGTTACTTTCCAGATTCAGACACCTATGAACACTCTGAGTCCCGAGGCTAGAGTGGCTGAATTGATTGCTGAAGATAGCTATTCTTGGAAGAATGAAATGGTAAAAGCTGTTTTCCGTGAAGAGGAAGCTAATGTTATATGCTCCATTCCGATAAGTAGCAGAGGTAATGAAGATAAACTTATTTGGGTGGGGGCAAGAAATGGAAATTTTTCTGTCAAGAGTGCCTACTTTTTAGAAACTATGATTTTGAAAAGAAAGGGAGGGGAATGATCGAATGGGGGTGAAAGTCAGGTGTAGTGGGGGATGTGTGGGGATTAAATATTCCTGGAAAAGTGAAAGTGATCATGTGGAAGTGCCTCAATAACATTCTTCCTACCAAAGAAAATCTTTATAGGAAGAAAATTATTGAGAATAACATCTGTCCTATCTGTAAACAGGAAGCTGAGACTATGGTACATGTCTTGTGGGACTGCCTAGCGGCATCCGATGTATGGGGAGATGACTCTAGTTTTTTTTTGCAAATGGAAGAGCTACCATTCGGACTTCCAGATGTTGTGGATAGAGATGGAAAAAAAAGTGAGTAAAGATAGATTGGAGTTGGCCTCAGTTATGTTCTATCAGTTGTGGGAAAGGAGAAATAATGATATTTTTCAAAACCAGTTTGTTCATCCTAGCATTTTGGCAAGAAAGGCTCGGAATATGCTATCTGATTTCCAAGAAGCTAACCTTAAGTGTTCACAGGGTGCCTAAGGGAACACCAGAAGAGGAGTAGAGCAACAATGGGAACCACCCACTTGGGCCTATGTCAAAGTGAATTTTGATGCAGCGTTTGTAAAAGCCAATGGTAAGATGGGAATGGGTATTATTGTCAAGGATTCATTTGGTAGGCTGGAAGTTGTAGTGACAGATACAAGGGAGCACATTTCTTCAGCAGCCCAAGCGGAATGTGTTGCTCTCCTTAGAGCTATGAATCTGTGCATTGAACTTGGATTTAACCAAGTTTCTTTTGAAGGCGATGCAAAGGCAGTTGTAGATGCAATCAATTCCAAGAGAGAAGATAATTCACGAAATGGCCAGCTGATTGAAGACCTGCAGCAACTGATGAGCAGGAACCAAGCTTGGAGGCTAAGTTTTGCGCCCAGATAAGTAAACAAAGTTGCTCATATGGCAGCTAAGGTAGCTCTTAAGATTGTTAGTGAAAAGGTTTGGATTTATGATGGCCCTCCTGAGGTTCTTCACTTAGTCTTGGGAGAGGCAGTGATACCCGATGTTTTGTTAAGATGATTAATGAGATCGGTCTCACATTTCAAAAAAAAAATCTTTCAATAGCTAATTTGTCTTTTTTTTTTTTTTTATTTGGCCGAGTTACTGAATTTGTTTTAGTGGGCTGAATTTGTGATATTGGTCCATATTTTATCAGCTTTCGTTATTTGCCTTCGTCTGGCCAGGGCCTTATTCGTTGCTGTCCAATTAGGAGTCCCTACCAGTATATATACGGGAGGTAGTCGTTTGTGGGGAGTATCCTGGAACCTTGAACTTTTTTGATTTCTTGGAGGTAGTCCCTTCCAGTAATTACAGCATATGTGTAGTTGTTTTCATTTCCATTTCTATTGCTTTCATCGATTTACATGCATCCATTACGATTAGTTCTATTCAAACTGTGGGGTGTATAACAAAATTGAACACTATTTCCTGATCACAATGGTAGGTTCTCTCTTTTCTTTTTGCTTGGCTAGAATCTGTGTCCATCGTGGAAACCTTCCATCATGAAAAAGGCATTTTTTTAAATATCATCAAAGAGAATAAAGTTCATATTGCACGGCTGTCATTTAGCATATTTGAAAACAAGGTAACGCGAAAGAAGGTGAAGTTTATCTTGGGTCGGTGTCGAACAGCCGATGTGACAAAGTTCGGATTGACCCTTTAGCTCTTTGAGTTTTGTTTGGATCCCGAGAAAATCAATTTTAAAATGATAGGAATTTAAAAGGTGTACTCTTATTGACCTGTTGAGAATTGTTGTAATGTAAGAAGGAAACGAATGAGAGATGGAATGATATAAGCCTACAAGGTGTTTGTGAAAAAACTCAGAGAGTCATAAACTTGTATTGATAATAGGATTCTTCGAGGGAATCCCTAAACCTCCATAAAGTCAGACTTCATACAATATTCTTCAGATACCAGATTACCTTCACTCAGTCCCTCTTTTCCTCATATCCTAGCAGGGATAACAAACTAGACAAATAACCAAACGACACCTTTAGATTATGTTTGGAAAACAAGTTTTACTTAAAATTTTCATCTTCATCTCAACTCATTTTTACACTTTTTCAAATCCCCATACAAAATATAATAAATAATTCAATTTTTTCAAATCCCAATATAACTTTTTTAAATTCTAATTCAATTTTTTCAAATCTCAAAACTAAAAAATAATATTTTAAACTTTAAAACAAAACACAAAATTCTCATCTCATCCTTCAAACATAATCTTAAAGTAAAATAATAGACTCTATGAAAATAGACTAGCACAAGGACTCAAACAACAAGTAAACGAAAGACTCAAACGACAAGTAAAAAAGACCCCAAAACGCTGTGTTTCATTTGAACTCCAACGACACCGTTACAGTCACGTTCATAACAAATCTCCTCCCTTTAAAAAACCTTGTCATTAAGGTTTAGACCATTAATATAACTAGAAGGTCCGTTCCTTCCCAAAAGTTAAGCTTGTGATTGGTACATCATCCAACACAATATGGAAATTGGCTGCTCTAGCAGTAAAAATTTCCTGAATATTCCTACTAATAGCCTCTGTTTGAGTGATAAATTGGCCAACGTTATACTACACAAGAACTGCTTGCAAAGTTTCTTGAATAGCTGAAGGCATTCCTGCACCTTGCATCTTTCTGTCCAAGGCAGCCACATCATCCTCCTCATCATCATTGTCACCAACTTCTTTTATAGCTCTCATCTTCAGGTCAACGGAATCCAACATAGATAGTTGCTCTTCAGATTTATCTCAATGCCGATACAAGAATATCTGCCATTTTGTGAACCAGAATTGTCTCCAACAGAACTTTTGTCTTTCCTTTTTTATTTTTATTTTATGCTCAAGAACAGAATTTAACTCTGGCAGCTACCTTATTGACGAGACAATTTCATGAAATCTGGATCTTGCTCCACTTGCTCCATCTCCTCTTTTCTTTTCTTTTTTCTTCTTTTTCAAGAGCAGCTATCCATGCTTTATAAAGAGTTCCTCTGGTGCTAAGTTTTTGGACACTGAATCTGCACCAACCATAAGGATAATTAAGTATGTGACTATCCCACTTGGCTTCTCCACATGTTCTTTCCCCCCTTCCTCTTATCAAAGGGCCACAAGTCACGTCCTTCTATCAAATGATATCCACCAAATTTTGATAGTTTTAGCCCATACCACTCAAAAGCAGCCTTAATTGGCAATATATCAATTAGTTGAGGTGCCTTATTCTGTAATAATCCGCTCTTTTTCTCCCATGAGTTATGCAAATTTCGAGAACAAAATTTATTAGAAAAAAGGAAGAATGTAACAATCCGCTCATTTCTCTCTCGATTGGTCACGAGTCTCGTCTACGCGTTTTAAATATTGAAGCTGTGTTTTAAATATAGCGATTGATTTTTAAAGTATGCGAAGTGTTTTAAAGCCCTTGAATATTTTAAATGCCGTAAAAATATTTATATAGGGTATTCCCAGTGTTATTGAACCAAACCTGAATTTAAGTAAGACAATTATAATATTTTTGGAGCTTATAATATTTTTGGAGAGCTCCAAAAATATTATAATTGTAGAAAATCATTTTATCAATATGATTTTAGTTATTTAAAATATTATGAATTTTAAATTATGTTAAAAATTCTAATTAATTAGATAATTCGGAAATGGGTCAAAAAAAGTAACCGAAAATAAAATTAAAAAATATCGAAAAGTTTGCTAGCTATCTTAATCGTAGTGGAAAGGACCAAGTCAACGATGCCAGTGTGAATATGTAGAAGACGCGTTTTCCACAACTAAAGCGATTCTAAGAGTGTTGGACTATTTTGGCACAACGTTCGCTTAGAGTCTTCAACAGTAGGTGTTGACTACTGTTGGCGGGCCCTGCACACTGACTTCGCTCACTCTAATAAAATTTAACTATAATTACAATACAATTCCTATTTAGAGCACTAGTAGTGGGCTCAACAAACTTTAGCTAAAATTTGACTAAGAAATCTACTTTTACAAATTTTAGCTAGCCACTTTTTACAACATCAAATAACAGGCTCAACAAATCCTTCACTATTCTATTAAAATATTGATTTTAGACTTTTCATTTATTTTAATTCTAATTGCAATTTGAATTTCTCCAACGGCTATACATTCTAACGGCTATATTTCTCTAACGGTTATATTTTATAACGGCTATATTATTCTAACGGTTATATTTTCTAACGGCTATATTTCTCCAACGATTATATTTTCCCTAACTGTTATATTTTCTAACAGCTATATTTCTCTAACGGTTATACATAAAGTACCATGGTTACTCCATAAGATAAAGTATTTTAAAAAATTACTAGCATGTTAAAAAGTCGAAATAAAAGGTGAAGAACATACCTTGTCTTGCTCATTAAAACCACTTGGATGCATTCTCTCGACTTGTGCCAAGTAACCACAAAACTTATTTACCGCTTGTTGAATCGTTGACCACCGATTCATTAAAGATGAGTAGTTACGTAAAGAGTCAAATTTCTTATTTTCCTCAAAATATTTATGAATTCTTTTCCATAACATTGTGTGCTTTTGATCTTTTCCTTGCACTGCATCTAATGAAATTTCAAGCCATCCTTCCACAAGCATCAAATCTTCCTCATTAGTAAAATTATTACCTCGTTGTGGTTTTCGTCCACTTGGTTCAACCTCGATAATCTCAACTTGGGGTGGAGAGGGTTGTTGTCCATTAATCTCAGTTGTGGCACTCATCAAAAAGTCATTGTTGTTTAGAAGATTTGTAAAGTAGGCATCACGGTGAGTGGATGGATCCATTCCTAACAAGAGTGAGAATTGATAAAATTAAAAAATGTCTTATAAAATGGAAATGCATCAAAACAAACACATGAAAATGTAGAATAAGGGAAATTTCATAGAAACATGAAAATATTATGTTTCCTTTGTAATATTTCAATAGAAAGCAACTGATTAACGTATTAAATTGATTGTTGGTATTAGTAAGATTTGAACTAATTTATCATGGATTATTTTGCTTGATTATTGTTGGCGCATCTCAATTTGTTTTTTTAATCATAT
>QEOT01001436.1:156788-298908 GCA_003123785.1 Pterocarya stenoptera
TGCCTTTTTATAGGCTGCAAGAACAACTTCAACTGCACTACATGTTCCTTAGATGTTTCCCACTGTCGAAAAGGGTGTATCTTTCCAGCTTGAGGTTCTGCTCTTGCATGTGATCCGCTGCTAGTTTACTCTGCTCTGCACGTTTCTGCTTCCAGCTGCTGCAGTTCTTGTTCCGAGTGGGTATGCATGTGCGTGAGTGACTTTCCAGATTGAGGTTCTGCTCCAGGCGTGCATCTGCTCTGCATGTTATCGCATGTTACCTGCACGCTGCTGCCCACGTGAACGAAGGAGTCTGCTGCATCTTGTGAGGCCACGATCCCACGCCTTGCATAGCTGTCTGCTGCTGCTGTGTTTACTGCGTGTGTTGCCTACCTTCTACTGTGTGGATGCTCAGTCCGGCCGAAAGCTTCAAGTGCATGTGCATGTGTTCAGGTTTTCGAGTGCATCCAGACCGAAAAGGGAACAACCATGTGCTTCATTTTATTTCCTTTCGGTGTAATGGAAATGAGAGAGCCTGAGTGGTGGCTGGGCAGACATGGCTTGCGGCTTCGTGGAGGTGCTGCCGTGTAGGGCTTAAGGTGGCTGTGGTCTGCGAGGGTGCAACTGGAGGATGAGCGTGGTTTGCGAGGGTGCAACTGGAGGATGAGCGAAAGGTTGAAGATGAGTGAAAACGACATGTTGTTTTCATCTATTGACAAAACGACATGTCGTTTAGCAGAGGACGAGATTCAATTACAGAGTAAAACGACAAATCGTTTTGTCAATTGACAAAACGACCTGTCGTTTAACATACGACAGTTTGGCTGTTAGGGGTAAACGACATGTCGTTTTTCCGTTTAAGAAAAACTACATGTCGTTTAGGCGAATCGGAAAAACAGAAAATAAAATAAAAATTAAATTAAATTAAAAGAAAATAAAATAAAATAAAAATTAGACAAGCAAAATTAAATAAAAATAAAAATAAAACTTAGACAAATAAAATAAAATAAAATAAAATAACATAAAGAAACTAAAATAAATAAAATTAAACAAGAAATGAAAAATAAAATATTAAGAGTGTGTTGTGCATGTGAAGAACTTATTGCCCAAATAAATCACAAGTTATAAAATCAAGCATAAACTATGCTTTTAATCAATTTAATTCACAACTTGGATTTATGCCTCTTAATCAATTTTTCCATCTAAAACCAATGATAAAATAATAAAACAATTAAAAATATATTGATTTTAAATGTGTAAAATATGCAATAATGCAGCTCAATCAATCTGCACCAACCTTTGCCTAAAAATTCTGACCATGTATCAATGAAGAAATGACTCAAATATTATAGTTTGCCACATATATAGTGTGTATAGCACATACTTAAGTTGTCTGTATGATATCTAGCAAAAAACTTGTGCACAAGAACAATAGGGTTGTTTGGATTAAAAAACACTCTCAACCTATCTCACCTCATCATTACAATTCTCACAAATTTCCGCACAAAATACAATAAACAATTTAACTTTTTCAAATATTAAAAAAATAATAATATTAAAAAATAATATTCTAACAATATTTTATTCAACTTTCAACTTTCAATTTTCATCTAAAACCATCTCATCTCATCTCACTATTCAAACAACCTTTTTATGTTGCTTGATTTGGAATGTTTTAGGTAGATTCTATATATATATGTTGGTACTATTGACTCATGTGTATGTGGAAAAAAGAATTTTAGAATATCTTTTTGTACATACGTAACTTTCTCTATTTAAATGGAACTTCTATAATTTTAATTAGTTGATATAGATTTGTGTACAATCTTAGATTTTTTTCTACTAGGCATATGTGCATAATGATTGATACTTGGTAGTTATGTTTACGTTATGTATTCCACTTATTGATTGTAAAACAAATAAACCAAATTCTCTGTCATGAGCTTCTCTTGGGAATCTTGCTCATTTGATCATCAAAAATTCATGTTGAACACTAATGTTTGATTTAAGTTTTTGATGATCAAGTGATTGATTTGAGATTCATGAATTTTTGTATTGGTAGATCAATTTGAAGGTGTGTATAAATTAAATTGAAACACTAATGTTTATTTAAATCATTTTCTACAATGTGAAATCTTCCTAAAATGCAACCAATTTCTGGTATATTTATCGAGCATATATAAATGCAATATTGTTCTTTAAAATTATTTGTAGCCAAAAAAACAAGACGACTAGCGACCAAAATTAATGTTCGATTGCAGAGGATTTGTGTCTTTGCATCATTTTGATTATTGCAGGAAATGTAATAAATCCATCAATAGTCCGACGGAAATAAACTCATTTTTTTGCTGTCCATTAACATTTATTTGCGACAATATAGAGTTACGCAAAAAAGTCCATTTACGGCATGCAAGTGCTTTTCCTATGGGATATACAACGATGTAAAAATGTCCATTTACTACAAGCCAATGCTTTTGCGACATGATATATGAACTGAATGGGAAGCTATTTGCAGTGCTAGTGAGTTTTGCGACAATATATTTAGACGCAAAAAATAATCCATTTAGCAAGTGAGGTTGTGACGATAAATACATGACAGAAATGAGGTTGCTTATGGCGCTATTTTGTTTTTGCAACACTAGACTCTAGTCACTAATAGGGAATTTTCCTACCGTTGGAGTATATTTTGCCTCAAAGTTGTCATCCTTTAGCGTCGACAAATATCGTCATAAAAGAATTATGTTTGCATTGATATTTTATTTTGAAGTGAAAAATGTTTTGGGACTCATTATTACTGACCATTTTGCCTCAATTTTCAAGAGAAGCTAAAAAATAATCGTGACGCTTTGTGTGTTTTTTGCGATGCTTTTAGGTGATGCAAAATGCCATTTTTCTTGTAGTGAAAATATTCATTTCATTTATTCATTTCAGTTCTTTCCTTCTCATTCTTTTCATTTATCAGCCCATTTTATTCCATAAACATTATTACATAACATGAAGCATAATTATCGTCATTTAAGCATCATTTCATAGTGTTGAGCATAAACATCATCATTTAAACATCATTTCATATCATTGATCATAAACATCATCATTTAACATCCTTCCAAGGTGTCGAGCATGAACATCATCATTTCATTTCATAGAACATAAAGACAATAACTACTACATATAACGTCCATTTTATATGCATATAACTATTCTTGAGGTGTATAAAAATGAACTGTCAAAGAAGGCCATTACATACATATACCGTAAAAAAAAATTAATACTTTAGCATATTTTCATAAAACATCATTTCATTTTTAAGAAAATATTTCATTTTCTTTCATTGGATAAAAGAACATTTTCCATAAAAAAAGTTTTATTTTTATTTTCATATCACTTAGAAAACTCTAGAAGAGTATGAACATAATACTTACTTAGACTCCATGTCATTTTCATTTCTAGCAATCCATTCATATGTGTGTCAGATGGCAACTTACAAGCATACATAACTTAATGTCATTTCCTTTTCAAGTGTATATATAACTTAAACTTAGAACTTGCATAAAACTACCTTTTACTTAAACTTCCTTCACTTAGACATATTCTATTATCCAAATCCATCCTCCATACATACATCATTCATACCAAATATGTCCAATTCATGAGCTTTATTGCTCACAACCCATCTTTTATTTCAGTCCATTTCCATTATAGTTCATAAAACATGTAATCAAGAGCCAAACCACAACTTAGATGAGAGAGTTACCTAGATAATAGTGTCTAAAATCCAAGAATTGAGGAGTGACTACGTGTGATCAAAGTGTGCATAGCAACTGTTGCAACCACCGTTGCTGTTACAACTTCTAGCAGATACCATTCCTTGATTTTCAGATGACTAGGTGTCGTTTGGATATTGAGTTGAGATGAAAGTTGAATAAAATTTTATTAAAATATTATTTTTTTAATATTTTTATTATTTTGGGATTTGAAAAAGTTGAATTGTTTATTATATTTTGTGTGAGAATTTGAAAAAATTATAATAATGAGATGAGATGAGATGAGATGAGAAACTTTCACTATCCAAACGAAGCCTAAGGAGTTGATTTGGATGAAGAAATAGCAAACATGACAAAGAATAATGGACTGAGAGAGAACCTTTCTATGAAACCGAAAAGGCTAAGTTGAAGCTACTCCTTCTACTACTCATTCTTGTTGTGAATCACAGCTACTAGGTGCCAATCCTTTTAGTGTGTTGAAGTTGTGTACTGTGTTGTCTTATAGCTACCATGGAGGAAAGATTAAGGGGACTAAGGGATAGAGATCTAACACTTGGTGTGAAACTGAAAGGATAGGTTGAATTTGAAAATAAATTGAGAAAGTTCAATAATTACTACACTAGTCTGAGGTTCATCTATTGTTATTTCACAACTGTTGAGGTGTTGACATTCCATGGTACCTTAAAGAACTAGATAAGAGTTTGATGGTGGTGGTGTAAGGTAGAAACAAGAGAAAGAAGGGTTGTAATCAAGGAAAAAAATAGAAGGAGAGCGGCGTTGAAATTACTGATTTTTTGCTGCACAGTTGCTGTCAAATTGTTGCTGAAACCTCTTCTAAGGAGAAAATAATTTGATATCAATGACATAGGATAGAAGTGAAAAGAGAAAGGAAAGTTGAAGTTGTTGGACTAAGAGGAAAACCATAATGCTTTGAGCTACTGTGAATTTGTTATACAGCTATTGCTTCTAATTGCTTTTGCTATCATGAGTTGCAGGGGTTGCTAGGTTGGCTGAGCAAGCTCTTAAGATGGTCAAGGATGAGGTGAATTCAATAGTTACAAGAGGATTGAGTTGAGGAGTTGAGGAATAGCTGAAAGAGGTTGTTGGTTCGCTACTGCAGATTTTACTGGATTGGTATATAATCTATGGATGTTCTCGTCGATTTAAGCTTGAAAAGATGGCCCTCGAGTACAAACTGACTTCTAATGGTTTGATGTACAAAAATGGAGGTTTAAACCTAATATACAACAGACCAACATGCACACAGGGTTTCACAAATTCTCAAACCCATACAATCATCACGCTTCACAATTTCCCAACCTCCACAATCTCAACACTTCACATAGCATCAAATCACTTCACAAACTATGCAACCATCCCATCATAATACACGACCACATCACAACTACAATATTCACAATCCACAGTTATCAACAACAGAGCACCTTTTACAATCTATGTGACAACATAAGTTCAAAATTCTCAATTCCAATGACATACATTCCAAGGTTAATGAGAGCCACTTACGATGCGTAGGTAAAATTTGTGGATGATCGAGGCATCCCGAGCTCGGTCTTTGGCGTAGGACAGTGCTGGTGGTGAGTTAGTCATGTGTGGGGCATGCCATAGAAGATTTGCTGTCAGTAATGCCTTTTGCTGCTCTTTGTGGTTGTTATCGAGCAGAAGGGATGAAGAGGAGGTGAGGACTCGGGGTGGCTCTGTTGTGGGTTCAAGGTTGGGCTTGCCGTGAGAAGGGGTCGGGAGAGGAAAACGAGGGATCATGAGGGAGAGGACCCGAGATAGGGAGAGGGGAACTCATGGTGTTGGCTATTGGCCACAGAGGAGCTGGGAGCTTCGGTGTGGGGCCTATTTTCTTGGATGGCGTGGGGTAGTGGTTAGTCGTGAATGGTGGTTGGCGATTGCTCGTGGTGCGGCCATAGTTGAGAGAAATGAGAGAAATCGGGAGAGGGAAAGGGAGAAACTGAGAGGGTAGAGGTGAGAGAGCTTTCGCATGGCAGAGAGGATGCCAGTGGCTGGGGATTGCAGCGGCGCACGACGTCACTGGTGGCTATCGAGAGAGAAAATGTAACACGCACAGGGGAAGGGGTATTCGATGGCTCACTTGTGAGCAACCTCCATATAAGAAGAGAGAGAGAGAGAGAGAGTCGAGATTTTATGCATTCAATTTGTAATGTTGATTTCATCCCCATCTCAAACCATAGGCCGACAGTAACAACTTGTAACAAACTTACAAATATTCTTTCTGGGTCTACTTGTCACACTACTTACCTAGGCATGAAAAGTAATAACAAGAAATAAAGTACCTATCGATTGGACCCGGGTCCTAGGCCCAATTATTTAATTAAACTTAACTCAATAAATTCCAGCCCATTTGTTGCTTCTGTCCACCAAATTGGAAGCCTAGTAACAGCTTTAGCCCATAAGACTTAAGCCCGCATGAATATTGAAGTCCATCAGACTGAACATCTCTCTCTTTGACAGAAACTCTTTCGGCTTCCAGATGCTTTGTGATAGAGAGAGAAATAAACGGAGTGAGATACGGAGGGGAAGAGAGGGATAGGGAAGGAAGAGAGAGAGAAATGTGGCGGTGAAGGTCTAAGGTTGTGTCAATGATGGTGGAGGAGAGAGCTGGTGGAAGCGAGAGAAGGAAGAGGGACTGCAGGGGTCACGGGGGGAGTAAACGGCACAGGTTGGCGTCAAGGGAAGGAAAATAAAAGAGGAAAGAGAGAGGCGAGGAGAATTAGGATTTGTCTCAAAACAACGTAGTTTTGAGCCTTCCGCTTTGGGTGGGCTGAGCTATTTCTAGGGGTTGGGTTATTCTCCTAACGCTTTGGGCAACATGCTGGGCTTCACAACATATAGGGGCTAGTTTTGATCTAAAGGTTGAATAGAACTTGAAGATAATAGAAATTAAAGGAAAATAGAATCAAAGTAAAAATTCAATTTTTTTTTTCTTGATTCCAAAAGTAATATTTTTCATCATAAAATAAAATAACAAATTTTACTAAATGGTTCTAAGATAAATAAATTCATTTAAACCAATAGTGTTTTTAAGATAAATTCAAATGATGAATTTAATAAATATTTCTAAGAAAATAAAATCATTTAAATATAGTGAATTCTCAAAACTATATTATTTTCAGAATTCCAAAAAATTAAAGATATTTATTTAAAAATTAGCTTTTGTTCAATAATATTAAAACTATCGCATTTAAAGTAATTTTGGACTTTTAAGAATACTTGGAATTTTAAATACTTGGCTCATATTAAAAATCATCCACTAATTTAAAATGAGAATTCGAGATTTAAAACGTTTATTCGAGACTCATGACCATGCCCGAAGGGGAAATGAGTAGTTGGTCACATTAAAGTTCTTTATTTTTTCCAAGAAGATGAAGACAAATGTCAACATCTATTGCTTTGAAAAGTAGGGAGCTTGAGAAATTGTACAGAACATCATATTGAGTACTCAAGGTCTATTATAGCCTTTAATGGAGCCATCAGTCAAGGTCTTCCCAAGGTTATGATTTTTGCATGAAATAATGTAATAATGTATATAAATTTTAACGTATGTTAATGTTTTAATTTTTTAAAATTTAAAAATTTAAAAGAGGTGTTTCATGTGGAGGCCTATAAATATTTCTCACCATAATTGCTTCTTTGATTGGTATGTTTGCGTGTCATTGGAAATGATCTAATTCACTTGAATTAGCACAAAGTCTTTGGCCAATTAAGTATTAATTGCTAAGTCATCGGTCAAGGTCTTCTCAAACATATGGACCTATGGTGTTTTGAACGAAGACAGAGACAATATATGCACACTTTCTTATTTAATAAAAAAAAATTCATATCAATTTTCTTTTAAAAAAAAAAAATTCTGAAACATTTATCATAATTTTCTTAACGATGCAAACATATTGTAATGTGTATTACCTTTTTAATGCAAACATGATTTATGACGGAACCAAGACACAAGATACCCCTCTACATGGCCGTACTTCACAAATGTATTCTAGGGCCTCGTTTGTTTTCAGAAAACATTTCATCTCATCTCATCTCATCTCAAAACAATCATTACAACTTTTCCAATTTTCAATACAAAAAAAAAAAACAATTAAATCCATATTATCTTATCCCATCTAATCATTACAACTTTTCCAAATTCCAATAAAAAAAAAAAAACAATTCAACTTTTTCAAATCTATCTTATCTTTATCCTATCTAATCATTACAACTTTCCCAACTTCCAATACAAAATAAAATAAACAATTCAACTTTTTCAAATAAAAAAACAAAAATAATATTAAAAAATATATTCTAACAATACTTTATTTAACTTTTTAATTTTAATCTCAACTCATTTCATCTCCGAAAACAAACGAGGCCTAGTGGAAAATCTGTGTCGAGAAGGACGAAGTCAATGATGTTTCACAATTAAAGCATCATAATTTTAATCTCATATTTTTGTTAATTAACTAACTGTCATAATAATTCTACTTCTATCCGACAGTAGATGATCATTAACCATATAAGCCTCCAATATGCACTTCAATAAATATTAAATTTTGAGGATATGGTGTATGTCTAATAACCTAGTTAAAATAAGGAGAAGAAAATACTTGACTTGTTACTGGTGAAAATAAATAGCTCCCAACTCAAGAAACTGAAAAAAACTTCCCAAGACTCTCAAGAACACTCGGTTGCTTACTAAGGGAGGGGAAACTCTCAAGATCTCAAGACAAGCTTGGAGAAGAGGTGTGGAGGACGTGAAGGGGGTGAAGGGTTTTTATAGTGCTTGAGGGGAGGGGAGGGGAGGAGCCGGTCATTGCTTGGAAGTGTGGCTTGAGATTGGTGGAGTGGGTGGTGGTGTGATGATGGCTCTCTAGCCACTTATGTCATGCCTAGCCGTGTGAGTGGTGGTCTGAAAATGGCCATGATTCCCTCTTGGCAATTGCTGCAAGAGACCTAGGGTGGTGTAGGGCTTCTGTGGTGCAATGGAGAAGGAAGAAAAATAAAAACCAAGTATGATGCCATGCCATCATGCGCCGGGTAAAGCATTCCCAAAGCCAACCATATTTTTATCTCACTTTATCTCATCTCTTTGGTTTATCTCTATGGCTGAAATGCTTAGGTATAATGACACTCTTTGTAACACCCCGCCTATTTACCCTATAGAGTAACTCTTAGATCAACACTAGAATTTAGAAGACTAGCTCATTAGAGTAGTTCACGACCCTAAGAGCTTTAGAAAGAATTAAATTAAGTTTAGAATCTTGGATAAGAGCATTGATCGATCACTACACAATTAGTGATCTTGAAACCAAGTTTTAAGCTTGATTTTTCTTCTTGTTATTTCTCTTTTTTTTTTGGTTAAGTTTCCTTGTTTAGTTACCCATTTCTATTACTCTTAGATCATATTAGAATCTTAGATAAACCTTTAGACATGTCATTTAGGGTAATGACATGTCAAACCCTAAAGCCATACCAATCGGCACCCACGTGTACTTTTGTGTGCAATGGACAAATGTACCCCTAGCTTGAATATTTTTATAACATTTTTATCAAGGACATTTTTGTCATTGGCCCCTCAATTTATTCATGAAATTTCTTACCAAGCTTGATTTTCGAAAACCCTAGCTAAACCCTAAATTTTTGTCCAATCCAAAAATTCCCTTGAATTTTCGACAACCACCCATGAAAATTTTCCATTTATTTGATTTTATTTGATCACCACTTCACCACTTAATCCCCACCATTTACCACCCAAAGAGGATACTCAAGTATGCCTTGAACTAGCCACAAATGCCAAGAGGGAAAAAAAGTTTTGCCTTGTGAAATTCCCCATACCCTTAAGCATGGTATTAATTGCACCACCCTTTCACCACTACCACACTGCAAAGCCCCTCTCCCCATAGCCATTTCAGCCTACTCTAAAGTGCGATGATCACCAAGTGAGCCAACCACCCAAGGAGGATCTAGGCTAGGCGGTATCATCACCACCGCCCAAACCGCCCAATGGGAGGCCACCTTGCCAACACCACACACACCCCTTGGAGGTTATATAAACTCTACTTCACTCTCACTTCTTCCTCACTTCACTTCCTCAAACTCTCTTGAGTGTTCTTGAGAGTTCTCTTCCTCTAGCTCTTTGAAGTTTTTAAGTGTTCTGAGTGAGTTCTTGAGTTGTGAACTTTGAGTGCGAAGCTTCAAAGGCTACGGAATCTTTGTAGGTTTTCTCTATAGATCTTAGTTTATATGTTAAGTTGTGTTTTTGAGTGTTAGCATTAATTTTGGGTGATTAGAGCTTGAGATACCATGTTTAGCTAGAAGCCAAAATATTGGTAGATAGGTTTATTGTTTAAATTATTATGGTAAAAATATTAGTTATGGCATGCCTTGATAATTCATGATATGATTCGATTATGTCTTAGAATAATTTTTTAGGGTTTTGTTTGAGGTTAGGAACATGCCATAATAGGTTTTAATCTCTTATCATCAAAGCATGTATGGTTTGACTTTTAATCATGCTTCATTTGAGGAAATTGAATTTTTTTACTTAGGAGTGAAATATGAGCATTTAGAAAACCTTCTAATTGGGATAAGAAGAATGCATGATTTAATTCTAGCATGTCATTGATAGAAAGGTCATATCATGCATCACTTGAAGTTTAGCTAGAATGTAAGTATTTTATTAGGCATGATTAAGTGTTGGAATGAACTTGCTCAAAATTAAGCTTTTATTTCATCATTGAGGATTTATAGTGATCATCTTTTTATTGGAGGAACATGTCATGTATGCATTCATGAGGATCAATAGTTAAAACTTCGTATAGGCATCAACTAGAGAGCATGCCACGAATTGAGAATGAATAGGCTAAGATCACTTTTATTTTTTAAGGCATAGATGGTCTTAGAATGTGCAAGATATGAGGACTATGAATTTTGGTTAAGATTGGAGAGCATTTGCATTAGTAGCAATATTTGGAAGTTTAGGGGTATTTTTGTAATTGTCTCTTTATCTAGAAAATTTTATTTTTCCTTAAGCTAGTATAGATTCTAACTATTTGGTACAATTTTTTTTTATCACAACCACTACCTCACTTCCAATTTCAACAGTTTGATGATTATTTATGATTTATTGATAACTGTAGGATTCATTTTATAACTATCATTTTGAGCATGAAATGTCATATCTTATGTTCCATTTTTTTCATTTTGCATACAACTACCATTTTTGAAATGTGCCACATACATGCATATTGTTCACATAAAAATATATTTGCAAGTGCACAAAAATAATAAAGTGTTTTAAAGAAAACAGATATTGAACCCACAAGAAATAATTATGCTATTGAGTATTGAAATTGACTAAATTAATTACTATTTGAAAAATCGAATTTTGAAGAGTAGATTATTTAAATTAAATTGAAGGAAAGAACATTAAAATTAGATTTTTAAAATAATAAGAATAGATCTAAAGCATTTGACTTCACCTAACAAATCCCACACAATTTATTCTTCCTTGTTATAAAATCTCAATTATCCCGAGTTGATGATAAAAATCTCTTAACTATTCAATATTTTCTCTCGAACAATACCAAAAATATCTCCAACTAATAACTCCATATCTCTATGTGAATTTAATTAATTGGAGACTCAGTAAGTTCTTTGGATTTTTCTTGAAAATCACACAAGTCGTGGTAAAGCATCTTTACTTTCGCTCAACTAATGGTGTTTAATCCTAGAGCTTTAATCACAAATTACCTCTTAGTCTCATTGCAATCCAAAAGATCAAACAATAGTTAGCTAGAAAATTGTAAGCATTAAGAACAAGGAATAAACACCCAATCATGAAAATATTGAAATTAAAATAACTTGGAATATAAACTGTGTGTTCAATGCTAGGCTACATCAAAGATCTAGAAAATAAAATTAGTTCATAATGAAATTAAAAAGAAAAAAAAATAAAACTGGTGTTGTTCGTTGGAGTCAGTTGATGAAGCATGCGGCTCTCGCCTCTACTCCCCCAGATCTGCCTCCTTGAAAGAAACTCAAATAATAAACTCCGAACTATCAAAACCTAATACTCAAACTCTCTAAAATTCAAAACAAAACTCTGATTCAAAACTTTACCTATTCATCCCACAAGACGGGATTAAATAGATATCAAAATTCAAATATGGAAACAAGATAACTGCGGTTACAATTTAGCCTAAAGATCTGGAAAATAGTTTCTAAAGATAAATGTTAACATAAAAGGAATTATCTCAAGAATAATGAGATTATCTAAAATGGAAGATTCAGTGATATGCGGCTTGAATTGCGGGGTTCGGGGTGATTTGGCCGCCAACAGATTGATTGTAGAACTCAGATTTGGTGGTCAGAAGCAGATTGATCCCGGTAGGGAGGAATTATCCCACCGGGTAGATACCGTGTGCTCTGAATATAACTGGTGTGGAGGTCACAAATGAACGGGCGTGGAGGTTACAAAGACCACACGACCCTCTCCTCGCCTACCGAGTGGAAAGACTCCAGACCGGGATGAAAGACTCATCTCGCATTTTCTAGTTGTTGCCCATGATATCATTTAGGTTGGTCTTTTAAGTTGGTCGTTAGAATAGTCGCCCAATCTAATTGCCTAGAGCCTTGTCGCCAAGTCTTTGCGCCTTCTGGTGGCGAGTTTCCTCGCTTACCGAGAGGTAAGTCTTCTCGCCTTTGGGCGAGAGAAATCCCTTTGCTGCCCACAGGACAAGGCTCCTCGCCCAAATTTTATCGGCTCTCTTTAGATCTCGCTGCCTCTCATGGGTCTGGATCCGTAGTCTCTTCTTTTGTACCAAAATGCTCTCCTTTTGCATTAAATCTTCTCATTCCTTCAAATCCAAGAAAATAAATAAAAATATGTAGAAATAAAATAAAATCAATAGTATTGAAGGGAAAATGACACTTTTCATAAATAAAAGAGTAATAAAAATCACATAAAATAACACTTATCAAATACCCCCAAACTTGATCTTTGCTCGCCCTCGAGCAAAGAAGAAAGGAAAAGACAATTAAAACAAGCATTGGTTTGATTCACAAAATTTATTGCCTCAAAGATTGTCTAAAGTCTATAATTCAAAGGAATCATTCAAGATCAATAAAGTCCAAAAGTCAATTCAAAAGTCAATTCCATTGCATTATCCATTCCCACATTCATGCATACCCATCATTCTCACTTCATCATTAGCTCCCTGGATAGTTTTATGCAAACAAGTAAATAAATAATGGATCTCTAAAAACTCGATAGGCTTATTTTTCAAATCACTCTCCAATAATGTAGAATATAAACTATCACTAGGGATCAATAGGTCTTTATTAAGCTTGTAGTGTAAGACTAGGGTGAGGGCTACAAAGAAAAGGTAGGATTCAAACAAAGTAAGAGAACTTAAGTTTGAACATTAATAGAATAAATAGAGTATTCTCACTTCTAACACAAACATCTCTTCTCAATCTTTGTAAATCTCTCAGCACACTTCTCTTTATTACACTTCCAAGTATCAATTATACTCGATGGCATATTAGTGCCTTGGTACAGGAAGAAGACAATGGAGTTACCTTGCAGTTCATAGGATTCTATGGTCACCTAGACATTGCAAAGAGAGAAAGTAGCTGGCCACTACTCAAGCAGCTAAAACCCTCCAATTCCATGGCATGGCTGTGTGTAGGTGACTTAAATGAAATACTCCACCAAAAGGAAAAAGTAGGTGCAGCTACCAGACCTTACAAGCAGATCGAGGCATTCAGGCAGGCTGTGGATTTATGTGGGCTTAATGACATACAATCACAGGGACAGAGGTTCACATGGTCAAATAACAGAAATGGAATGGAGTACACAAAAGAAAAAATTGATCAAGCCCTTGCAAACAAGGAATGGGATGCTTCGTTTAGATTTGCCTCATGTAATGTTCTTGCAACTATTAAGTCTGATCACTCCCCCTTCACATTAACAAGCAGGGTTTAGCACATGGGAGGAGTAGAGGGACATGTTTCAGATATGAGGTTGCTTGGGAAACTAGAGAAGTTTGTCAGCAAGTTGTTGCTGAGGCATGGAAAAAGGACAGTGTGCAGGGCTGTGAGGCAAAGGCAATGAGGAAAAAACTTGAAGGTTGTCAAAAGGGCTTGCTGCTTTGGAAACAGAAACACAAGCATACTAATCACTTGGCACTAACACATAGATTGGCTAGTATTACCCATTTTCAAAACACGGGTACTGGTGATCATTTAAATCAAATGGAGCAGCTACAGAAAGAAGTGGAAACCTCACTTGCAGCTAAGGACCTGAAATGGCGCCAGAGGGAAAAATAGCATTGGTTTAAACATGGAGATAAAAATACCAAGTTCTTCCACATGCAAGCTAGCCAAAGAAGGAAAAACAATACTATCAAGTGTGTAGAGGACCCACAGGGAAGAGAGGTTACTGAACAGGCTGTAATTGGTGAGGTGTTCACTAGTGTTTTCTCCTCCCTTTTTACTAATTCTCTACCTACCAACATCGAGGAATGTATAGCAGCAATGGATACCAAACTGGCAGTGGATATGAAAGACTGGCTCATGCACCCCTTCACTCGTGGGGAAGGTAAAACTACTATATTCCAAATGAATCCCTTAGGTTCTCCTGGTCCTGATGGATTCCCAGCTCAATTATACCAGCAGCATTGGGAGGTGGTGGGTGAGGAAGTAAGCAATTATGCCCTCAAAGTCCTCAACCAAGGTGGCTCCTTATCTGAGGTAAATGATACTTACATCTCCCTCATCCCCAAAATCAAAAGTCCAAAGAAAGTAGCTGACTACAGACCCATTAGTCTATGCAATGTAGTGTACAAAATTGTTTCTAAAACACTTGCCAATAGGCTGAAAGTCATCCTCCCCAAAATTATCTCCTTGAATCAGAGTGCTTTTGTATCTGGAAGGCTTATCACAGATAATACATTAGTTGCATACGAAGTCCTCCATTCCATGAATTCAAGAATAAAAGGGAAGATAGGTTTCATGGCTTTGAAACTTGATATGAGCAAGGCTTATGATAGGGTCAAATGGAGTTTTGTGGAAGCAATTGTGATTAAGATGGAATTCCCACCTCTATGGATCAGTTTGATCCAAACCTGCCTTATCTCAGTTTCTTACTCAATCCTTGTTAATGGTGAGCCTCAAAAGAAGTTTGTGCCTTCTAGAGGATTAAGACAAGGGAACCCTATATCCCCTTATCTTTTTATACTATGTGTTGAAGTCCTTACATCATTACTGAATCAAGCTGAGAAATATGGAGGCTTAACACCTGCCCCAATGGGGAGGGGTCCAATCACTGTGAATCACCTTTTATTCACAGATGATAGTCTTCTTTTCTATCAAGCTCATACTGAGCAACTCTCTTGTGTTTTTAACATCCTTGCCTTGTATGAAAAGGCCTCGGGACAAGCTTTGAACAAAGAAAAATCTTCTATCTTCTTTAGTAAAAATACTCAGCAGGTGACACAACAACAAATCATGGAGATGGTAGGAGTAACACCACCTGGATCCTTTGAAAGGTACTTGGGGCTCCCTGTTTTGGTGGGTAGAACCAAAACAGCTACATTCCATTCTCTCCGTGACAGGACCTGGGCTCGAGTGGCCAACTGGAAGACCAAATATCTCTCTGCTGCAAGAAAGGAAATCCTCCTCAAAACAGTCCTTCAAGCTATGCCTGTCTATGCAATGGGCATGTTTCTGCTACCTGTTTCAATAACAAAAAACTAAATCAGATGCTCAGGAAGTTCTGGTGGGGCTATAATGAAGATACCCTGAAGGTACAATGGGTCAATTGGAAAAAACTTAGCTACAACAAAGATTTAGGAGGTCTACGTTTCAGAGACTTTAAAAGCTTTAATGTAGCTTTGCTAACAAAGCAAGGATGGAGAATTCAACATAATCCAACCTCTCTGGTGGCCATGATCCTTAAACAGAAATACTTCAGTAAGGTTGAATTGTTACAAGCTCAGTTAGGGTCAAGGCCTTCTCTTGCATGGAGAGGCATTCATGCAGGGTTAAATTGCTAAAAAGAGGGCTCCTATGGAGGGTAGGGAATGGGCAAAAAGTGAATATATGGATAGATAGTTGGATTCCATCCAATTCCTCACACAAAATCCTGTCACCTCTAGAAACTGATTGCTAGTGTGAAAAAGTGAGTGATCTCATTGATCCTCACCTGAAAATATGGAAGGAATCATTACTTCATGAGCTTTTCTCCCAATAGGAATGTGAAGCCATCAAGGAAATACCAATTAGCCTGGGTGGACAAGAAGATAGAATCATTTGGAAGTTCACAAAAAATGGCATGTATATGGTGAAAATTGGATACCAACTCAGTAGAGAAATGGAAAGGGACTTGGAAGGAGAGACATCAAATAGATCCAGGGACAAAATGGTTTGGAAGAATCTATGGAAACTTGATACCACACCTACCACTAAGATGTTCATATGGAGAGCATGTAGTGAGGCTCTACCTACCCTAGCAAACCTCAGAAGAAGGAAAATAATTGAAGACAGTTCTTGCTTAATTTGCAAGCAATGCCTTGAAACATCTGGTCATGCTTTATGGGGATGCCCTACTGCTCGAGATGTTTGGAACCAAGGTGTTGAAAGGGTGCAAAAGATGTCTATTCATAGTGACATGTTCATTGATAGATGGACAGTGCTTCCTAATCAACTGGACCCTACATAATTAATAGAGGTGGCAGCCATCCTAAGAGGTATATGGACGAGGAGAAATGAGTTTATCCACCAAAAAATTTTTAACTGGCAAAAGCAGAGGTGGTTTCTCACCAGGAGGCACTTAAAGACACATGGGCAACCAATGCCAAACCTCCAAAAGTAACTCACAACTGGTCCAAACCTGAGGACAGCTGCTTTAAGGTCAATTGGGATGCGGTTGTAAATCCTGGGGAGGGTAAAATTGGAATAGGAGTCATTATTAGAGATCATCTTGGTCAAGTAATAGGTACTCTTCGTGCTACCAGGTCTCTCAGGAGCAGCCTTTTTGATGCTGAAGCATATGGACTGCTACTAGCCACTATTTTTTGCAAAGGACTTTGACTGAACCAGATTTGTTTTGAGGGGGATTCTAAACAAGCTGTCGACCTACTACAAAGTTTGGTTTCGAATTGGAGTGTGGGAGGTTGCCTCATAGAAAATACTCAACAGGTCTTGGAGTCCTTTGCCACCTGGACAGTAAGGCATGTCTATAGAGAGGCAAGCATGGCAGCTCATCAATTAGCCAAAGATGCTTTTGATTATGGAGAAGATATGTATGACATTGAAATGTGCCTTGCATGTGTGTTTTCCATTGTAGCAAAAGAAATGGTGTAATTCCCTAGCTCAAAGTCTCTTGAGACTTCTTGAGTCTATGTAAGATTTCTGTTTCTGATTAATGAAATCAATTGTTCAAAAAAAAAAAAGTATCTCTCTCTTTACCCCTCTATTTGGCAGACATTTTTTTTGTTGTTGAAAATATTCATACCTTTTCGACTGTCTTTGTGGATGACTCTCGTTAGCCTTTTCTTGTTGACCACACAGTAGACGAGTTGACTTTTCACACCCCCAAACTTATGATTTTGATAATATTGCTATAATTACTTGTAGACCTTCTACCTCTCTTGCCATTCATGCTCCTGTGAGTCTGTGACTTTGTGTAAACTTAGTTCTCTTCAAAGGTAAGGATATCAATGTTTAAGCTTAATTAGGGTAGGGAATATGAGGTTTACATGAAAGAAAAATATAAGGCCAAAATATATTTCAATAAAGCTCAAAAGGGCGACTAGAGACATAGGTAAGTTTGAAAGGCTCAATCGGTCCAAAGAATGCCTTAATCATTTTTCCAGTAATATTCTGTCTAGGATTTTGCCTCGAGTGTAATCAAACAAGTTCTAGATTAAGTTGAGACCATATAAATTCATAAAATTCACATAAATTTTTTCCAGGTACTCAAAACAATTAATGATCATAAGAGGCATTTATTGAACATAGGAAATGTCAAATTAACTAAGATCAAGTAACGAATTAACAACTAGAGTTAAGCAATGAGAATTCTTCATCAAACCATATTGTTTTTATCATAATTATTATTATTATTGTTTTTTTAAAATAAATACAATAATATCCTTTCCCCCCAAACTTAAATATCACACTGTAAGAAAAATTAAAGCAAAGAATGAGAGAAGGTAAGAGATGCTCCCCTGATTTATTTATTTATTTTTTCAGTATTCCAATTGAATATTTTCCTTGAAGGTGCAGCCGTGTACTCCTTGGAGATCTCCCCGGTCTCTTCGTTTCTTAAATTTGATGGAAGTGGTTTGAGTTCAAGCTTGGATGGTTCCTTACGTGGTAGCTTTGGGAATTCAACTCCATAAGTCTTGTCGACCATGACCATGTCTCGGTCGATTATTTGAAAACAAGAATGTACCTCAAAAGGGAATTCCATAGATTTAAATACGTCATAAGTGACCTGCTCCTCGCCAACCCTCAAAATAAGTTTTCCTTTTTGGACATCAATGAAAGTTCTTCCCGTAGCAAGGAAAGGTCGGCCCAGTATCAAAGGGATCTCCTCGTCCTCCTCCATATCGAGTACAATGAAGTCAGTTGGGAAGATGGACTCATCAACTTTCATCAGTACGTCCTCAATGAGTCCTCTAGGGTATTTAATGGATCTATCCGCCAACTGTAGAGAGATGGTGGTCGGCTTTGCTTCTCCAAGACCTAGTTCCTTAAGCGGCAGCTTATTTTGTACAATTGCACTACTCTCCTCGGTCGCCAACTGTAGAGAGAACTGATTATCAATCTTATTTTTTCTTAATCTTTGCGAAAAAGGAATTGGTGGATCATAAATTGAAGGAGAATAAGTTTCAAATATAAACTCCCTGGATTTCTTGGGTTTTGCAACCTCTTTATTCTCCTTAGTTGTTTTAGCTTGCTGGTCGGTCACATCTCGATCTTCTTCTTTCACCTCGTACTCGGTTTCCTTCTTCTCGGACTCCACTTTTTCGACAGCTTCTACGTCTCGTTTGGTATTTACCGATTGATCATATGTCCTCCCACTTCTTAATGTTATGGCTTTGACATGTTCCTCCAGATTGGTCACAGTGTTGGTCGGTAAAGTCCATGATGTCCTCTTTGTAAGCATGTTTGAGAGTTGACCAATTTGTGCCTCAATATTTCAGATTGAAGCTGAGTTGTTTTGATTCACCATATCAGTCTTTTGCATTCACTGCATGATCATATCTTTAACTATCGGCTTCTTCTCTTGCTGTGGAAACTGTTGAGGTGGTCTAACTAGCACTTGGTTATTGTTCCATGAAAAATCAGGGTGATTTCTCCATCCGGGATTGAATGTGTTTGAATAAGGATTATTTTGACGTTAGAAATTGGATACGTAATAGGCTTATTCATAACTCGGTTGGGCAAAAAGATTCCCCACTTGGCAATCTACACTTGAATGATTTCCTGGGCATTGATCACAAACAACATTAGTTTGAATAGCATTAACGTTCATCTTACCTATTTGTTGTGATAGATTTTCCATCTGCGCTGGCAATGTGGTAATATCATAATCTCTGAATGCCTTGTACTCTTAATTGGCCATTTTAAAATTAGAGGCGGTGACCCCTTTCTTCTTCTTTTATTGATCCGATGTAAGGTTCTTTTAATCTCGGGATCGAAAGGTTTATGCTCTAATGATTTAGATTGGGGCATGCACTTCTAATTCTTGAAAAGAAAAATCAAACTGAGATCTAATTTAAACCAATTTTTTATATAGATAAAATAAAATAAAATCCAAAGTAGTAAAAATCTAGCTGGTATCAATATCAATAACAAATTCTCTGGCAACGGCACCAAAAACTTGTTCGTATGAAAATATATTTGCAAGTGCACAGAATCGTAACAAGTAATAAAGTGTTTTAAGAAAATAGATATCAAACCCACATGGACTAATTATGCTATTGAGTATTGAAATTCACTAAATTAATTACTATTTGGAAAACTGAATTTTGAAGGTGGATTATCTAAATTAAACTGAAGAAATGAACATTAAAATTCAGATTTTTAAAATAATAAGAATAGATTTAGAGCATTTGACTCCACTTAACAAATCCCACACAATTTATTCTTCCTTGTTATAAAATCTCAATTATCCCGAGTTGATGATAAAAATTCCTTAACTATTCAATATTTTCTCTCGAACAATATCAAAAATATCTCAAACTAATAACTCCATATCTCTATGTGAATTTAACAAATTGGAGACTCATTAAGTTCTTTGGATTTTTCTTGAAAATCACACTAGTCGCGGTAAGGCATCTCTGCTTTCACTCAACTAATGATGTTTAATCCTAGAACTTTAATCACAAATCACCTCTCGGTCTCATTGTAATCCAAAAGATCGAATAATAGTTAGTTAGAAAATTGTAAGCATTGAGAACAAGGAATAAACACTTAATTATGGAAATATTGAAAATAAAATAACTTGGAATATAAGTTGTGTGTTCAATGTTAGGCTACATCAAAGCTCTAGAAATTAAAATTAGTTCATAATGAAATTAGTTCAACGTGAGTTGTACTACAGTGATCGGCAGGTACTAACAGTGTATGTGGAGAATTATGATGATACCATATGTTATGTTAATCCTATGATTTAATGTGATTCATGATGAAAAACTAAGTTTTATCGACGGAACTGAAATTATGTTCTCTGTAAGAAAATGTGCATCAAAATCTATTTTCTTGAGAAATATGAATTGGAGACAAATACAGTTTTTCTACATTGCATGCATTTCATGTTTATCATTCTTCATGCATAGTCTATCTTCATGCACGTTGGTTGTCTAACTTACTGAGATTTCAAGTAAATCTCACATATTGTGAATCCACTATCATTTCATTCAAAATGATAGAAATTGTAGATGTAGATGGATCCAATGGACCAGTGGATCAAGAGGATTGAGGAGGAACCAGACGTTGACAGGAGACTTGATTTATTTTTGATATTTCTAGGCCTGACCCTTCATGCTATAGGCATGAAGCAACTGGTTTAGTTTTTTGGAAACTTGGTATTTTGAACTAAGATTAAGCTACCTGATGATTTGAACTTATGGTTTAATCAATATTATTGGGATGATTTTAGTTATTCTGGCATAAGTTCATTTTCACCCTTACATTCCACTACGATTATTGCATACTGTTAGCTGCATCACACCATTACATTTACTGGCTATCTTCACGATATGATTTGAGATGATGTGATTTAAAGTGATGACATTCCTGAGCATTCTAAACTCATGGTGTGATGCCCCCAAACTCCGCTTAGAATTTGATAGAATTTGAGGCGTCGAGACATGCAACATAAGGTTACATACCCCTGTTCATGACAGTTAAGAATGAAATGCACTTAGTATGCTTCTAACACCAGTAAATTTCTTTTTTGAAATATCTTACATTGTACCAAAATGCTAATTGCAAAGCATAATCATTCTTACATTCACATATAGATAAACAAAAGTTACATATTTCATTCAAAAAGCTAAGTTGAACCCTTTATATAACAAAAGTAAGGTCCCAAAACATGGACCCTTTTACACCTCAAAAGATAAGAACTTAGTATAGGTGACAAGATCCCAATCCTCATCCTGTACTTCCCAACATATCCATGATCTCATCCACTAGTGTTGAATTGACTTCCATAAAATGGTAAGATAATACAAAGCAATTCTCCAAGGTGAGAAACTCTTCACAATATGGCATCCATTGGGGTTCAAGATTCCCCCCCAAAATATCTTCAATATCGCTGGAAATTCGATGCCAACCGGCTTTAACCACACCACTCTTTGCCTCGTCCTGTTAGGTTCCATTGGTCCTTGTCATAGCTTCTACCATTCCCTTCGGAATGGTAGTTGAGACTGCCAAAATTAGATTTATAAATCTCAGCAAGTAAAACTCCTAAGCTACTAACAATATAAATAAGTATGCATGACAATAAACGTGACATGTATGCTTGATGAATATGGACTTGCTTATGAAAACATGACCTAGAAATATCAAAACATGACATGCACATGGCATGCCTGCTTGCTTAGACATAAAATGTTCTTTCTTATTTTTGCATGTTACATAAAGGTCTTATCTCATGGGGTTACCATGGTATCTTATCTCGTGGGATTTCCACGATATCTTATCTCAATTACCATTAAATCTTGATTTTGTCCCATGTGGTTACCATGATAGCTTAATCTTATCTCATGAGGTTACCAGGATATCTGATCAATTTATACTTGACTCATAAAAAAGATTTCATGACAAACTGGTATGCTTCATGACATGTGACAAATATTCATGATTGATGCTTGTAATGAAATGACATGGCATGACATGGACATATCAAATAAATAGGGCTAAAATGAAACATGGTTATATTGCATGATTCTTACTACCTTATATACTTAAAAATATTACAAGTAAGTTAGAAGCTAACTTACAAAGTGTTATGTGTAACGAAAACATAGCGTAAAGAAGCGTAAGCTAAAATGAGAGCCGTTCTAGGGTTAGAATATCTCACTTAATCCTCCTAAATAAAAAAACTTACTAACTTTGGACCAAATTTACAAAGTTACCCCTTACCTTTTGGGAAATTACAAATTCTACCCTAAACTTAAAGAAATTGCAAACAGACCCCAAAACTTATCAAAATTTACATTACTCATATAAATTTCATCCTAAATCCAAATATGAGCTTAGAATCTTTTAAAAAACTAAACCCACTATGGAAACTCTTCTTGGCCAATTTACTTAAAGGTTAAAATCCATGATGTTGTTTCTACTTGGCCATACTAACATGCTTAAACCAAAATTACCAACTCCAAAGATCACATATTTAGTTCTAAAATCATGCCAAGACACTAAACCATACATTTCATAAAAACTTAAAGTCCCTACTTCAAAGAATAACCCAAGACACTCCAGACTGCTGACTCCGAGTCTGACTCTGATAGATATATAATATATTTAATNCCCCCCAACAAACGAGAACAATTTTTTCTTTTTAGGCCTTTTAATTAAAAGGCATCATAAGGATCCCCCCACCCCCAACATACTCACTCATCCCCAATTTATTTTCCCCAGACCCCAGGAGACCTCTTTCTCTGTTTCTCACTTCTTCCTCTGGTCTCAGACTCTAATGCCGTTCTTCACTTCTTCTTCTTCAATGTTCTTCACTTCTTCTTCAAATTGGTGCTACCGTTTATTTCAGTCTGCCGAGAAGCACCACTTCGAGTCCGAGGCCAAGCCTTGCGAGGTATTATTTTTTTGAACATTTTTTATCCTCTCTCTATCTCTCTCTCCCCTACTTTTTTTTCTTTTTTCCTTTTATAACATGAGATACATTTTCTATTTTTGCCTACGATTGTTTTGCATGTTTTTGTTTGATTTTTGAATCTGGAAGTAAACTATAAACACCGAATCCTGTGAGCTACTTCAAGTTGGGCTCCGAGCTTCGTGCTCCGAGCTTCAACCACTGATCGAAGTCGAACTCCGACTCCCTTCAGAGTCTGAATCGAAGCACATTTTGGCCTCTGACCCTAGTTGGAGTCGGAGGTTGGAAACGACTACTCCGACTCCGTCGAAGTCGGAGCTCAGTCCTACCTTAGATGCTTTGAATCCAACCATAACTTGCATAGAAATTATATGAACACTTCTAGAACTGAGATCTACACAACATCTCATAAAAAAAGACACAAAACTTCCTAGGTCATCAACAAACATCCCAACCGAACCCTTCAACCATCAACACCAACTTTCATCCAACAAATCTCCAAGAAAAATTAACCAATAAACTCCCTAGTAAACTACACTCATTAATTAATAAAATATAAGAGATTTGAGCTAAAGAAAATACTTACAAAGGACTAGAATAAAGAGGCAAAACAACACTAGATTTTCTCCAAGGTTTGTCTCTTGGTTTCTCTCAAGGAAAGAGATGAAAAAGCAAAGTGTGGGGAAGAAAATGAGGGTGGCATGGGCTATAGAGGGAGGGCTGACTTGTACCGGGTGGAGGGAATTACAAATGATGTGAGGTTTGCTTGTAAAGATGAAGAAAGATTCTACTGGAAGGGCCTGGAAAAAGGCTTGGCCGAATGGTGTTTTTATGAGCATTGGGTGGAGTGTTTGACTAATCATGGAATATGTACACTACTGGGCTGAAACTAGGGTACAAGAGTAGGCCATTGTGATGTAAATCAAGTGGGGGAAAGCTCTATGAGAAGCTTGGGGAAAATGGGGGTTTTGGCTGGAGCAAAAATCAGCAAACCAAATGGGGTTTCATCTAGGGTATAGTTAGGGTTTCGTCCAATTCTAATTTTCATTGGTTAAATGCAAGTACCAAGGTATAAGAAGGTGTAAGAATGTATACTTGAGTGGTTGGTTGCTTGTAGAAGTGGCTTAACCAAGTGGAAAAATCACTTAGTCACAAATTGGCCACTAGTTTAGGGGGTTACCCTAACCATTTGGAGTTTCGGTTTGCATAACCAGATTTAGGGTTCAAAACCTTTTTTGGTTGGCATAGTGAAGGGTGTAAGAGACATGATGACAAGGCTTAATTCACACTCCATCACTTACACATGTGTACTCCTCTTGACAAGTGTCCAAAGGCTTTCCAAATGGATGGTTAGAATTGCGACATGTGTCCAAAAATTTTTTTCTAGTGGTCCTAAGTGAATTTCGATATCCTACATGGCGAGTTGACAGTTGGTTGAAACAGATTTCACATGGCACTCTCCTAAAGGGTTACTAGTCATTAAAAAAACTTGAAACTTTTTATTGCACCATAAAATTCCAAATATTGATACGAGTCTGATGGTACAATTCGTTTCTTAAAATTATACTCATAAGTGCCATAATTAGATAAAAAGGAAATTTCGTCCCCACAATAGATTGGAATGTCATATGTTATTTCTGACGTATCTCTGACCCCATAATATTTAGATAGGAGTCTTTTATCCTTGTCTTGTCATACTATAGGATGACAAAGACAAGTAACCAGGGTATGTCGAAACGTTTAGAAAGCAACATTACACGGTAAGTATCGTGATCATAAATTAGGATTAATATATGTTAGCTAGTTATATATATATATATTATTAAAGCCAATTCTTTGGAAACCAGTGTTTATGTACTACGCATGTCATGATATTTGCAAGCACGTCATTCATCATGTCTCATTCCATATATTATAGTTATGTATGTTATCCATCTCATACATCTCACGTTGCATAAGACACATAAGTTTTCATAAGATCAAATATAAGATAAGATCAGAGTAGTTAATAAGATGGCCATTTAGATTCATGGTACCAATGTGATTAATTGGTGGATGTGCAAGCCATAAACCTAAGCATAGTCCAGCATAGAATGCTAGAATACTATTAATGGCTCCCCTTGCAGCCGCGGGATGTGAAACTGGTGCACCATCTTGCACACATGGGTAACTGTGTGGGCCAGTAAGATAAGATAAACTAAGATAAGTCATGCATGTCAGAAGCATATGTATAAATGATCATGATTTTAATTCTTTGCATGAAATATTTTATGAAAAACCTTATGTTAAGTATGTTTACGATATGATGGGTTTCTTATTGACTTTTTGACTCATTTTAGTTATTTTATTTTATTTTTTTATGTTTTGGTAGAGCTGTAGGACGAGACTTAGTTCAAGGAGGAGTGACAGTGGCCTAGATCAAGTATAGAGGTTTTAAGTTATGATTTTTATAGTACAAAGATCGATAAATTGTTAATAAATGCTTCCGCCGAGCTATTTTTATGAAAATATGTGACATCCCTAGCCTGCTGGAAGGGGAGTTACAGTTCTGAACTCTTCCATCCTATCCCAAATTTATGAAAATATGTGACATCCCTAGCTTGTTGGAAGGGGAATTACAGTTCTGAACTCTTCCATCCTATCCCGAAAAGTTCTTATGACTGGTTGCATCAATACCTGTTCATAGTTCCTCTTTGGTGAGTAACCCTTTCTCGTCTTTGGCAGTTAGTGCACAACTCACCCAAGCTCATCCGTCCCTCTGATTTCTTGTTCTCATCCTCACGGGAGACGACTTTTCGAGCTCATATGTGACTGAGTTCCTCATCTCTACCTCACTCTGGGACATATAAGCTGGATTCCAAGTGCTTGCTCTCCCAGATGTTGGACTAGCAACACTTGTTGTCTAATGCTGTTAGTTCTTAAGACCATTGGAGTGCTTCTCGTCTTTGCTTTTCCTTCAACTCTATGAATGCTCTGTCCTTTTTTGCGTTAGGTAAGATCTAACACCCCCTTCCCTAGGACTAGGAGTATCATGTGCTTTCATAAATATAGCCCAATAAGAGATTTCATAATTTATTAAATCAACTCAATAATAAATAAATAAAGCCTGGACCTAAATCCAATTGCTCCATCTAAGTTTGGCCTGCCTGCTCGCACTGATCATCATCTAGACTTGGGTGGTTTAAAAATATGAAATAAAAGTAAACTGAGTTGGTTGATTGCCGAAATCTTTAGGTCTAAGAAATTGGTTGAAGGTCGAAATACTTTAGACCAAGGAATCGGCTCAAGGTGGTTACGATATAGGAAACCCTTCAGGGTAGGAAATCACAATGGGGGAGAAAGAAGTGCATGTGTGTGTGCATGCGCTGCGTGGGTTGGGTATTGTATTTGGGTTTATAATTAATTTCTTTGGCCTCATAGTGATAAAAAATAAGCCCACTTAGTCCATAAATATTAACTGGGCTTTAGCATAAGTATTGAGTCCAACAACAATTATCTAATCCACTGTAATGATTTTGGGCCTATTATCCAAAAGTTGCAATTGAGCTTTCTTATATTGCCCATCAATATAATATAAGCCCAATAAAATTTTCCTTAGAATATTGGAGCGGGTCTTACATAGGACCCTCACATGATCCGTGCTATTGATCAGGTTGTCAACCGACGATGCTCCTACTCGCTTTGCCATTTCTTCGTAATTTTCCATGAGATCCCACAGATCATCATGATGCATCTTCTTCTTTTCGTCTTGATCACTCTGGGTTGGTCCCCCTTCACTCTGGGATTCCTTATTACGTTGCTTGTCTTGTACTCGTTTCAAAAAGCTCTTTTCGGCACGCACACTCGGTGTGCATTATTTTTTAGCCCAAAATCAACTGTTTTTCCCTTCAAATCCCAAATTTTAGATATTCTTTTGTCTTTTATGATAATATTTTGTTTCTCTGTTACGAAGTAGCTTTGAACCCGATTTTAGCTAGATTTTTGGCAGATTGCATATTTAATTACGTATTTGTTTTTTGTGTGATTATTGAGATTTTGCTTTTTTGGTAAAATTATTATATTTTCGAATTTACAACTATTTCAGCTTGGCTTGTCATGTGTTCGTTGGATGATTTTTGAAGTTTTGATAATTTTCAATTGAAAACAGAGTCGTTTTGGTGAATCTCTTGTCTTCCTTGTTTCGATTATCTGTTGAAACTGGCCAACAAAATTAATCTAAATTTTGTCCGGCTCGAGTTGGTCCCCCTTCACTCTGGGATTTCTCATTATGTTGCTTGTCGCTTCCTCAAGTTCTTTCCGGTCTACCCCTAAGAGACGCTATTAGTCAATATTTTGGTTGTCTTCACGATGACGCGTTTGTGCTTCCAATATTCCTGAAGTCAAGCTCGCTCGTTCACACTTTTGATGCGATAGGTGATAACGGCGACCTTAATTAATGCTAAATAACAAATAGGAATCCAGCTATCCATCGAAGTGGAAAAGTCCCATTATATAAAGCACTCCTGAGATTCAGCCGGGAGATTCTATCCTATTCCTGATTCTCAAGAGATCCGTAGCCAAAAGCAGAGAAAAATAATGGCTCAAAATGAGAGCGAGGTCCACAAGGTGGAGAACGGCTATAATCCTGAAAATGAACAAAATAAAAATCAGGAGAACAAGAAGCTGAAGCAAGAAGTAGGAGTGTTATCTATGGAGAGGTTATTTGAAGACCAAGAGGTGCCATCATGGAGGAAGCAACTGACCATGAGAGCCTTTGCGGTGAGCTTTGTGCTGAGCATACTTTTCACCTTCATAGTTATGAAACTCAACCTCACCACAGGTATTATACCTTCCCTCAATGTACCTGCTGGTCTCTTCGGATTCTTCTTTGTCAAAACTTGGACCAAGTTGCTTCACAATTCTGGCCTCTTGAAGCAGCCCTTCACCAGGCAGGAAAACACTGTCATCCAGACCTGTGTTGTGGCTTCTTCGGGCATCGCCTTTAGTGGTATGCCTTCCTTCCCTTCAATCATCTCTTTTTATATTCAATATTTCTTTTACTTCAACAACCTTATTTAAATGAACTTAATCCTAGTTTTCGGGCATGCATGATAATGGCTTCTCCGAATGTGTTGGCAAACCTTAGTTTGGATTAAAATATCTTTTTTTTTTTTTTTTTGCCCTTTAAAGCATATATGCAAACTGTAAATAACGTGTTTCACACTACCAACTGTTGGACGACCTACAACAAATAAGAAGGCTGCACTGGTCACCCAGAAAATCTCCGATGCCTAAGTTAGAGAAACATGATCTCAAAATGAGTATATAAGCAAAAGTTAGAGCTTTGTTACCTTTAGGTGTTATTTATAGAGGTGCTGAGGACATAGATAAGTGGATGAGATAACCATCCTGATCTACCGGTGTTATCATTTTACACGATTAAGCCTGTGGGTCATATAGACTCTTGGACAATGCGTCCCCCAGTCTTGGGCCCATAGACTGAATTTGTCCACTAGTTGTGGGCTTATAACCAAGGGACCTAAATATTCTTTCCACAAACATAATATAACTTTTTACTTCACTAATTTGATTGAAAAAATTCAAGCCGTCCTATAAATTATAATTATCGCGTTTTGTTAACGGCTGGTATAGGAAGAAGTGTCACAATCTTCCCATGTACATACACAATCTTTCCATGTACAAACCTAACGGTCAGTATAGATTTGGTTACTAAGAGTACTTCAGGTACTCTGAGAATATCTCATTATTATTTATTAGTTTATTATTAATTTTTATTTATTTTTTATTATTATTCATTACTATTTAATATTTTATCATTACCTTTTCATCACTATTGACAAAATACCTTCAGTACTCTCACCAATACCCAAACGCAATAGCAGAAGCCTTTCCCTCGTAACTTCGTTAATTTGCCTGACGATGGATTTATATATTGTTTACAATTTAAAAATATATAGATATAATATGTTGACTTCATTTTAATTATCGTTAAATAATTTTGCTTTTTATTTTTGGGATAAACAAGTATCAGGAATCTTGGCCCCATGGGGCTGCAGTGGAGGCTGCGGATCCCATCTGCCGGTTTTGTCCGTACGTGGTTTAATTGTAATAATTAGAAAAAGATAAATGTTAGTTACAGTTATGAGTGTGTAAGCGCTGCACAATTATTTTTAAAAAAATGAATAAATATAAAATCCACATGAAAAAAAAATTAATTTTTTAATAATAAATTTCACTTTTTTTCAGAACGACTGCACGATACCAACTCACTCTACAATTGTAGCATTACTCGAGGTTAAAAATCCGATGGAAAATCCAACTTGTTTTCTGACTTTATATCCCTTTTTTTTTTTCCGAGTAATTTCAACCTTATCATTGTGGTTCAATGAAGATTAATGCATGGCATATTGCAAATAAATTTATTTGAAAGCATTTACACCATGCCATACATCATCCATGTGATATAATTTATTTTGAAAGATAAATTTTAAAATTTAAATCTTAAATATCAAATTATGCCATGTGGATAGTGTATTGTGCAAAAGCCTTCAGATAACACTACTCGAAAAGAATAATTCTATTTGCATAATTATTTGTGTAATAACTATCGAAATTTATCTATCTTTATTTATTTCTTTTTCTCAAGTAGAGGCACGTGGCATACCCATAGTGCGTGTTAACATCGTGTGTTAACTTGGACACGGTTCTAGCAACCCGGGTCAAGGCCTTTCTCTCTGCAGACACAGAAAAAGGGGATGGCTCAATTGTGGTCTAGAAAACCTTTGATGCCAAAGTTAGTATATCGTCTTAGGAAATTATGGGAGAATAGTCAAGTCCAGAGAAAGTTCTTCGTACTTGGGACGCGATTTTTATATGAGGTTTCTGGGGGACATTCCATATCCCGTGTTAGGGTATTCACGTTACTCGCCACAGTAGCCCCAGTCAAGACCTTTAATGTGGCGTGGCGGCTCAGGTGGCACTATTAATGCGGCGTGTGCTGCCACTTTTCATGCCCATTGTCAGAAAATGGAGGGCTGTTCAAGCTTCCCATTTACTTGTTGGCGTAAATCCTTTAATGCTTGGTGTCACAAGGGAATGTCAGGATCATCGTGTCCTATATGTCCCCCTCAATCTGGTTTCTTGCGCAATGCACCCTCCTTTGGCCGACATAATCTGTCAACTAAGCTCCTCTGGCGATCCTGAGGCCGCAGGAGGATGAAGCCTGGACCGAGATGGGCTCCAATGTCTTGCACAGGCCCAACCCATGGGCCTAGGGGGAAATTCCCCTCCCAGTGCGCACATGATCCAATGATAGTATCACCATGTGATCAAGACCACCTAGCCCAAACAATATATAAAACGTATGTAACAAAGTAGAAAGAGCACAACGCACTCAGAAATATCTATTATATACATAAATATATATAGAAAAGAGTTTAGAGCTTACAAAGTAGGAATTTATATGATGGCTTGGACCAAATGTCCCTCTATTGATCCCATGTTGAACTGAAATGCCCTTCCTACAGATGTTGATCTGACAAAAGTACCCCTGCCACATATCTGAACAAACTAAAATACCACTTTAACAAATCAAATTAGACAACAACAACAGTGAGCCAAATCAAATAGAAATCTCTAGAACTATCAACAACTAGTTCTAGACACAGCCATAAGTCTCTAGAACTATCAACAACTAGTTCTTGAAGTTTCTAGTACCGGTGACCCACAACAATGTCGACCTAGTGACCTGAAATAGAGTTAAGAGAGAATTGTGAGCCATGTCTTGTAGAAATTGGTCTTGCTCAGTAATGGACCAAGAGTTTAGTTTCTTTCCTTCTCTGTAATCACGAGGAGGCTCGTAGACATCGACCTTACTTTGGAATAACAAGTAAGGCTTATTTTTTCCTTCTTGGTAATCACAAGCTAGAAATTGGACCTGCTTGATATTCTTAGCAAGACCTTTTTTTCTGCTCCATAATTGCGACCCATGTCTTGTAGAAAGTTGTGGAAGTTTCTTGAAAAAAAATCATAACTTTGCTTGGATCTATGGTGTTGATGACGTGTTTCGCACACTAGGTACAGGGTCCAGTCACTTGCCACACAAAGTATTTCTTCCTTAAAGTATTCTCTTCTAAAATAAGAGAGAGAGAGCCCATCGTTATCCAGTGTCTGGCTTTTATACTAAATATCAGGGGGACACCCCATACTCTATGTCAGGGATCAGCATCTCAAGCACAAGTGCCATGCTGTAGTCTTTAATGCGGCATGGCATCTTGGGTCGTGCTCTGATGGCAGTTAGGTAGAGCGGTCACTTCCTGTACACTCCATTAGAGGAAGGGTGTTGTCTGCGATCTTCATCCATTTGCCAAATATAATCCTTAAATGCGAGACATTCCTACAGAGGAGTGTCAGAGTTGATGGCTCTTGTATGTTCACGTTAACACCGGCTTGTTGGCTCAGAGGCTCATGGGTAAGTCTTGTACGGCTCGTGGGCTGGTTGTGTTGATGGCTCATGGGTGCACTTGGGGGGTGCGACCCAAGCCGGGATGGGCCTTAGTATCTCAATCAGGCCCGACCCAGAGCTGGATGTGAATATCCCTTCCACATGGCATGGTTGAAAACCAAGGGCATTTGATCGGGAGTTCTCTGACCAGCCTGGGACAATTTGAGTATGAAGGAACTTGGAATGAGATGATTGCGAGCTTGGGCAAAAAAACTCTGTGGTTTTTGTCTGATCTTCATTTTTTCGCCATAATGTTTTTCTCTGCCCCCATCTTATTTTTCCATCCTACCTTTATTTTTTGCATTAAGACCTTCTTGCTTTCTTATTGCATTTCTTCATCCTATCTTCATTTTCAGTCCTATTGCACGCTTTCATCTTGTCTTCATTTGCTCTAGTTTTGGAGTGTGGGCACACTTTGATGGCCATGTGGTACGATATGATAGCATTCTTCGCCCTTTGGAGAGTGAGTGCTTCTAATCAACATAGTGCAAGCCAAGAATGTGACTGAAACTTTTGATAAACATAATCCTTGCCCGTAGTGAGTATTTTTAGTGGCCCATGGGATGAACGCTTTTTGTCGCCACTCCACCTATTGAGCACTCTTAGCCGATGGCCGAATCTTTATGTTCTTTTCATGGTGCTCATCACAGGGGCAAGCACTGTTGGTCCTCATGGGGGCAAGCATGTTTGCTTGCCTTGTGTAGAAGTTGTTGTTGTTGCCCTAGGGTTCAACCATTCCTTTCTCGCCCCTGGTTGCCCTTTGGGTCAAGCAATTTTGCTCGGGAGTGAGCACTTGTCTCTCGTGGTGTTTTGAAAACATCACTTCTTGTTTTAGTTTTCAGTTCGAGAACTCCTTGCTAGGCCCTAGGTTCATGTATTTATTAAAAATTTCTCAAATATATATTTATATTTTTTAATCAAAAGTATAAAATTAAATCTTTGTACATGATCTCGGTCTCTGCCTAGTCTCCCTGAGCCAAATCTAGTCCTGCGGCTTCAATCCTCAGCTTAAAGATTTCTTGGGATTGTCACACATTAAAACAAAAATGACTCGAATACTATGTAAGAATTACTTAATATTGTAAATATATAAGAGCATCGATTTTCAGTCATGCAATAACAACCATAGTCACATCCAGTCACATTAATATGCATACGTACATTCCTTTTGATTTCTCAAGGTCTTAGTCATGCAGTTTAGTCATGCAGTCACATTCAATCTCATTTATGCTTTTACAGTCTTTCTGCTTTAACCTCATGGTCGCTATACTCTAGTAACCCACGTGTGTTACAATCTATTAAATCTTTGTATTTCCTATTTGTACGTTCACACATTTTTTTATTAATGTACGTAAGACTTCTTAGAAGTTAACGAACCTTCCTAGAAGTTAATTAATTGCTTGTGGGTGAAGAGTTAGGGCTCGTTTGAACAATTAGAATATCTTAGTATATATGTGAATAGTAGTGAAATTGTTTTAGTTAAGGTGTTTTATTGGATTTTGAAAAATAAAAGAGAAACTTTTGAATGAAAATATTATAAAGTCAAAAAATTGTTTTAATATTATTTTTTAATATTACTTTTGTTTTAAAATTTAAAACGTTGTATTATATTCTATATTTTGTTTAGGAACTTAGGAAAATTGTAATGATTAGATGAAAGAATTGAAATTTCAAATTGAAAACTATTTTATATTAATTTGAGTAATGTTTGGAAATGAAATATATGATAAATTTAAAAATACTTATTGTAAGGGGACTTTCCCCCATCGGCCCGTATAGTAAGCCCACGAGGGACCACTGGGAGTCAATAGGCCGTCAGGGCCCCCGGCAGAGCCCAACCAAGCCCAACAAATCTCACCTAGAAGAAACCGGTGGGCCTCTACGAGGTACTTGGCCCATGGACAAAACCCCTCCATGAAGCAATCCCCGCGAAAGTAAGCAGGCGGAAAGGGCTAATCGGCACCTATTCTTTATGTTTCCTTTGAGTGTGTAGGTGCAAGCCCAAAGACCCGAATTGCTAATACCCAAAAGTGTATGAAATACGACATTAATAGTGGTGCCATCTGTGGGATTTCTATAGACTTCACGTGTACTTCGTATGCCTATGGCAGCCCGTTCTCAGACAACTCGAGAACCAGAGGAAGTAGCGTCAACAAACATGGAAGTAAGGTTTGCAACGATGGAACAGTGGATAGGGGAGCTAAATGCTAAAGTGGAGACCCACTGAAAAGAGGATGAAACATCCATGATAACCACCAACGAACCAAGGAACGAAGCAGGACCCAGTAACAGCAATCGCTCAGAGCCCTGGAACGCTGGAGGGGGAGACAACTCGGGGAAAAAAAGAGAAACTGCAAAGGAAGGAAGGCTAGGGAGTGGCAAGGTGCACATCATTCACCCCTCGGCTGGTGGCCATGTTCTCCCACACCCGCTCGAGTGCACCCCAGCAAATGTGGGGATTCGAGATGAGCAGTCACTTAGGAAGGTGGAGTGCTGGAGTTGGTCCCTTTGAACCCGAGTCGCCGGAGGCCACTGTTAGGATTGGCAACGCGATAACACTTGAAATGAGAAGCGTCATGCAGCAACTCCTTCTGGAACACCAGGATGTCTTCACCTGGTGTATGAAGACATGCCCAGAATAGACCCAGAGATCATACAACACCACCTTAGAGTGGCCCCAAGGGCTAGGGGAGTATGGTAGAAGAGCCGAAGCTTCAGTGCAAACAAGAATTTCGCCATCGCCACAGAACTTGACCGACTACTCGCAATTGGCTTCGTACGGGAAGCCCATTGCTAGAAAAGGTTGTCCAACTTTGTATTGGTAAAGAAGAAAAATAGAAGATAGAGAATGTCGTTGACTTCATCGACCTAAACATAGCTTGCCCGAAATACATCTTCCTTCTACCTCACATTGACATAATCGTCAACTCCACGGCTAGTCATTGCATGCTCAGCCTTATGAAAGCCTACTCTAGGTACAACCAGATCTACTTGAACCCAGATGATGACGAGAAAACTTCGTTCAATACTAACCGAGGGCTATATTGTTCCACGACCATGCTAATTGGGTTGAAAAATGCGGGGGCCACCTATTAGCGGCTGGTCAACCATCTAGTCAGAACCCAGATCGTGAGAAATATGGAGGTCTATGTGGAGGACTTGCTAGTCAAGAGCAGAACCCTAGAGCAGCACCTGAACGACCTCTGCAAAACCTTTGCTATATTGAGGCAATACCAAATGAAGTTGAACCTAGCAAAGTGTGCCTTCAGTGTGGGCTCTTGGAAGCTCTTGGGGTTCATGCTGTCTGAGCGAGGAATAAAGGCTAACCCAGAAAGTAGAGGCCATACTTCGCATGGCCCCCCCTCGAAGCATAAATGAAGTGTAGAAACTGGCCGTGTGGGTAGTGGCCCTCAACAGCTTTGTGTCAAGATCTACTAACAAGTCAACCAGGCATTTAAGGCCCTCAAGAAGTATCTCACGAGCCCCCGCTCCTCATCCAACCCAGATGCAGAGAAACATTGCTCTTGTATCTATCGGTTTCCCCACATGTAGCATCCTCAGCCTTAGTGCGTGAAGAAGGTGGAGTCCAAAAGCCAATGTATTACACCAGCCAGGCTTATCGAGGAGCCAAAGCTAGATACCCGCATATAGAGCAGCTCGCCTTCGCCTTGGTAGTAACCACCCAAAAACTTCGTCCGTACATCCAGCTCATCCAGTAAAGGTCCTCACCTAGACCCCCTAAAAAAGATCCTACAATGACCAAATGCCTTATGAACTGTGTCATGGAGTTGAGTGAGTTCGACATTGAATAAGCACCATGAAACACCGGGCAAGTCCTGGCGGATTTTGTGGCTGAGTTCATCGGCTTCTAAGAAGGAGTCGAATATGCCCTCCTGTGATGGCTCGTCTTGCCGGGCTGGAGGGGAAGTGGGGGTGCATATTGTTACAGACAAGGGCGAGGAACATAATTATGCCTTCAAGTTGGCATTCAAGACCATAAATAATGAGGCAGAGTATGAAGCACTGTTCTCTAGCCTAGCGATTGCCAGGTCTTTTTGGGTGCTGAGGAGGTGGAAGTATGAGCCAACTCGCAGATAGTGGTCAATCAAGTGTAGGGAGAGTTTGCGATGAAGAGAGAGAAATTGAAAAAGTACCTAGCACTGATAAAGGTAGAACGATCTCACTTCATGTACTTTCAAATTCAACAGTTTCCAAGAGCCGAGAATCAGAAAGGTTAATAAGTTAGCACGTGCGGCATTCGGGCAAGAAGATTCCCCTTGCCAGAATGACTGGTGATAAAGATTTTCAAAATACCCGCCGTGGGAATCTAAGTGGTAGAAATAAAGCCGAGAGCCCCAGAATGGGTGATAGATATTATCATGTACCTAGATGCCGGTGAAGTACCCGATGATAGAGACGAAGCCAGAAAGGTTAGAAACAGAGCAACATGCTATACAATAGTTGAGGGGGTTCTATATGAAAAGGGATATTCTACACCTCTCTTTTGGTGCATCTCATTCGAAGAAGCCCATTATGTGTTGGCAAAAATACATGGAGGAATCTGCAGCAACCACTTGGAAGGAAAGGTGTTGGCTGGCAAAGTCATGAGGGTGGGGTACTACTGGTCTCACACCCTGCAAGATGCCGAGTAGTATGTGCGAAATTGCAGGAAATGCCAAGAATATTCCAAAGTGCCCCATTGCCAGTTGAAGAACTAACGTTGATCACCTCATTGTGGCCCATAGCCCAATGGGGAATCGACCTAGTAGGCCCCCCCCCCCAAGCAAATGAGGGGTAAAATTTATAGTAGTGGCAGTGGACTACTTCACAAAGTGGGTGGAGGCCGAGGCTTTAGCAACAATCACACGCTTTCTATGGAAGGTGATCATCAGTAGATTTAGCATTCCACGCACCATCATATCAGATAATGGGAGGCAGTTTGACTCTATAACCACTACCAAGACCGGTCCCGAGAATTGGGAATCAAGTTCCAATACTCATCTCTAAGACACCGCTAGTCCAACGTGAAGGTGGAGGCTAACAACATGACATTAATGGTAGTGCTTAAAAAGAGACTTAGCGACAGAAAGGGCGCTTGGGCGGAGGGGCTCCCCGGAGTCCTGTGGTTGTATAGGGTCACCTTAAGGACCTCGACAAGGGAAACCCCCTTTACCCTCACTTACGGCCATGAGGTGATGCTGCCAGTGGAGATTGGAATCCCCACCTACACGGGTGCAACACTTTGAGCAAGACTCCAACGACGAACGGTTAGAAGAGCTGCTTGAATTGTTGGAACAGGTCAAGGTGGAAGTAGAAATAAAGACAGCTGTCAACAAGGGGAGGGCAGAGCGATGTTTTAACAAATGAGTACACCCGAGGGCATTCAAGGTCTGGGACCTCGTATTGAAAGAGACAGGGAATTACCTGAGATGAGGGAAAGCTCAGCACTAGATGGCAAGGCCCCTATGTGGTCACCGTTGACAACCGCCCGGGCTCCTATCAGTTTCGAAACTCCTAAGGAAACAAGCTACCACACCCCTAGAATGCCGAACACCTATGAAAATTTTATTGTTAGAAAATTTGACACTTGTAATTTATGTTTTCATGTCGACACTATGTATTCTATTAACAAAGATGTGAATTTTTAGGAACATAATACATCTTGCCTATCTCAACTCCTTACTCCCTCAGTTGCCCAGTACTTACCTCCTTGTGGGGCCCTAAAGAGCATGATGCGCCTTAAGGCCATCTTAATGTTCTTGCGATGGAGAGCGGGTCCAACCTCTCAGGTGCCCGACAATTTACCCCAACCTCCACCACGACGAAGAGTGAGCTTAGCACCAGCCTGGCTCAACATTTACCTAAGACTTACCCCGTCCCCATCATGGGGAAGAGCAGACTGGTTTCTTAGCAGTCCGAACAAATTACCTACCCAAGGGGACGAAAGGGGTGGGCTTGGCCTAAGGCATCCTGGCCCCTCTCTCGATGGAGAGTGGGTTTAGTCTTTCGACTACCCGACACTACTCCTGGGATGCCATCTCCAAAGACAAAATGCCCAACGACTAACGCCTCACATCACAAGCCAAACGGCCCAGGTTTGCAAGTTTCGCACCTATAAAGTTGAAAGTGAAGTTATATTAACTTGTCTATTTTCTCCAGCAGAGTATTAAACTCCTTGATTGCTTTGCAACTCTCTTCCCCCCCCCCCCCCCCCCCCCCCCCCCCCCCGGCGCCCGCCCTCTAGAAGGCCATAGAAGAGGGTTAGCCTAAGGCATCCCATCCACTCTTTAAGTAGGGTCGGGCCCAATCTTTCTAAAATACGGCTTAACTCTGAAAGGGGCTCCACCCTCCAAGCTGATGGAATCGGATTGGGACTAAAATCATAATAACATGCTTGTTCTTTCTTTTTCAGTGGCATGTCAGACTACTAGAAAATGCGACGACTCGTTCCTTCCAGGGGAGACTAAAGAGGGGGAATTGGCCGAAGGCATCCCGACCTCTCTCCTCGCGGACTATCCCACATGAAAGGAAGACGTCGACCCTTAAGCGATACTTCCCCTAATACGTGTGAAAGTAGCATCAGAGTGAAATACAACAATACAAAAGGAAAATAATCAGCCAGCGGGGTTGGCATAGGTGGGGTTGGCTAAAAGCATGCTCAAGATTAGCCCCTCACCCATGACCCCCCAAATTGCAGAAACGGGGAATGCGTGCTGATTGGCCTGTCCGACAGGAAACGCCCACCCCTTGCTAGATAGGAAAAACAAGCACTGACTCCACCCCTTCACTCTATTGTACTGTGGCTCCAACCAAGCCAACGCTTGAATAAATCTGAAGCTACAAGTGTTGCCACTCTGCTTCAGAAGGTTGTGAGTAAGGAGGAACTCACGTGCGGTGAGGTCAGGTAATCGGCAACTGCCTCCTCCTGCGCTTGCCGTTGGATGACGCAACACGATACTGGGATCCTCCACGCGTTCAGCTGGAGTTGGGCAGGCTCCAATTGCAAGTGGTTCAAGACCTCATGAATTGGATGGCAGAAAGGCAGTGTGAGGCTCTAGAAACCATGCCGGGGTATACAACCACCTTGGAGGCAAACCCCTCGAAATTCACGGCACCTTCGATGGGCAGAGGCACCTTGAGCTCCACGATTCCAAGTATTCTATAGGTCATCTTTAGTGAGTCTAACTCACCAAGAGTCACCATCGACCGCCACAAAAACCTATCAAACCTCTGTGGCTTGGTGCGATCTAGGCCCCTGGGGGCATGCATAGAGTCAGAAGATTTGGTAGGCTTGGTATCCTTGAGGGATGGACGTGAATAATTCTTGGGAGCAATGCGCCCTATGAAGTTGATAAAAAATGCAAGAATCTAGAGGTGCGTGCTCTATGATGTGACGTGGGTGGGTCACCTGACACCATCAATGCTGGGGGAGTTGGAAGGACGTGATTGAGTACGTAGCCTAACCGTTAGAAAACGTGCCAATAAAGTCAGGAGAGGAACCGTCGCCTGACATTGTAAAATGACAAAAAAACTGTTATGACCTAGAGCTGAAAAATTGACACTTGGAAAAAGCTGAGAGACTCGTAACCGCCCACTCCCATGGAAGAGGATCTCTACGGCAGTGACTGTTGAGAAATAGTAGCATAAAAACAAATGCAAAAAATGAATTTCCATCGGACTGATAGAAATTGGCGGGGTAATTGTAAGGGGACTTTTCCCCATCGGCCAGTATAGTAAGCCCACAAGGGATGATTGGGGAGTCAATGGGTCGTCAGGGCCCCTGACCGAGCCCAACCAAGCCCAACGAACCTTACCACGAAGGAGCCGGTGGGCCTCTGCAAGGTACTCGGTCCATGGACAAAACCCATCCGTGAATCAATCCTTGCGAAAGTACGCAATAAGGACTGATGGGACTTTCCACCTTGACACCTCCCCAACGGTACCCTACTCATAGGAACTTGTGTTGATATGCAGGCGAGAAATGTAAGGAACACTTTCTAATCTTCTGACAATAGGCAAGGAAAGGTTAACAAGGAAAGTCAGTAGAATAAAGTAAGTTAGGAAGCCACACCGCATTAAAGAATTCTGACTAAAATAAACGGTTGAAAGGAAGTGCGCCCCAAGGAGGCTGACGCGAACTATCCCATCCAATATCCTAGTATAAAAGCCGACTACCAGGTACGAATGAGTCTCTTTGAACTATCTAAGCTTAAGCACAAACTCCTAAAACGATAAACAAACTTTAGCATCAGAGACTCCCTGGCCTCCACCAATACTCCCTATTCTCCATGTTTCCTTTAAGTGTGCAGGTGCAAGCCTGAAGACCCGACTTGTCGGAACCCAGCCCAATGGTGTATGAAACACGACATTAACAGTCATGTTCCCAAACAAGGTCTTAGTTAACTCAAGATTATTATTATTATTATTATTATGGTCGTCACACATGGGGATACCCATTTAAACACAAAAAATGTTCAAAATAATAATAATAATAATTTTATCTCAATCTCGTGATCATTTCTAACCGATAGGTTTCATATTGGCTAAGAATAAAGATCATCATCAAGGTGAGTATATTTTATCTTTTGTTTTGCAGTCTAGTAGAAGATTTATAAAAAGATTAATTTTGCAATCTTGAATACACATATATACACACACATATATGTTGAAATTAAGAGCAAATATGATAGTATTGTTCATGCGCAAGATTCGAAGATTTATCCAGCAATATATAATTAGTTTCTAACCATGTTTATGGTAAAAGTCGGACTCAACCAATATGCCGTGGGAAAAATTTATTGTACGTAATTAATGATCTATAAGTAATAGGTTTTCCTCTAACTAATTAAAACTTCTAACTTGGGGATGAAAATCCCTTCTTTTAATTAATTTGTACTAACAGGAGGATTTGGAAGTTACCTATTTGGAATGAGTGAACGCATTGCCAAACAAACAACAGATAGTGCTGACTTTAAAGATCCAACGTTAGGATGGATAATTGGCTTTCTGTTTGTTGTCAGCTTTCGCGGACTCTTCACCGTGGTGCCTCTAAGTAAGGTATATTTTCTAATCTTCTGTGAATCGAATTTCGTGTTTTTTATTATTAATTTTTTTCGGGACATGTTCCACACATTTCCACCCATAAGACATGCAATAAAGAAGAGGGTGCCTAGTGTACCTCTGAAGCCTAGGTTAGAAAGGTGATCGCAATCTATGTATATGAATGAATATTATAGGAACAAATTAACTGCCGAGTTGGTCCTTCACCATCTCAAATGAGCCGATAAGAAAACCTTCCTAAAACGGTGAAGGTGTTATCTACTTATCACATTATCTTTTACGCGTCTGCTGGCTGGATACTTAGCCCTGCAACACTGTTGGATGAACAGGCTTGACTCTTGAGGCCTCATGATTGGGCGTTCCAACGTACGGGCTTACTTCCTTTAGGGATTGAATAACCTTCCAGTTTCTTTTTTTTGGGGGGAGGGGGGGAAGGTGTTTGATCTTGTCATAGTGCTCTTTGTGGTTATTAATGTTCTTGTCAGGTTATGATCATAGACTTCAAACTCACATATCCAAGTGGTACTGCAACTGCTCATCTTATCAACAGCTTCCACACTCCTCAAGGAGCCAAACTAGAAAAGTAAGGCACTCTGACATTTGTGGCCTCTGGTTATATGTCAGCCATTGATCATTAATGAAATGTGTCATTTTATTCTACTTTTCCAGGAAAGAAGTGAGAGAGTTTGGAAAATTTTTCACCTTCAGCTTTTTATGGGGTTTCTTTCAATGGTTCTACACTGCTGGAGACGACTGTGGATTTCAGAGCTTCCCTTCACTAGGGTTGAAAGCATATAACTATAGGTACATCTCTAATCAACCTTATTTTCTTTCTTCTTGATGAAAGGTCACTCCACTTGATGCAAAGAAAATATTTAATTTGATACGTATTTTGCTTCAGCAAAAACACCCTGGTCTCATCTAAGAATGTTTTGGTTAATGCAAAATCTTGACTATTATATATATGCAGATTTTATTTTGATTTCTCAGCAACACTTGTTGGGATAGGAATGATTTGCCCCTACATCAAAAATATATCAATGCTGCTTGGAGGGATTCTTTCTTGGGGTTTGATGTGGCCTTTCATAGAAAATAGAAAGGGTGATTGGTATCCTGCAAACCTCTCATCAAGCGACCTACATGGTCTCCAAGGTTACAAGGTAAGTTGTCTCTAAATTCTCATTGATAGTGAGAGGAGAAACCTTTTCTATTTGTTGAGAACTAATTTGTAGCCTTCATTCAGGTATTTATCGCAATAGCCATGATCCTAGGCGACGGCCTGTATAACTTTCTCCAGGTTCTAAGCCGAACCATATTTGGGTTGTCTCATCAGCTTCGGTACAAAGATGTGAGCACTGATATCCCCGTTACAGAACGTTCTTTATCTTCTCCCATGAATTCTCAGCTCTCATATGATGACAAGCGTCGGACCCAACTCTTTCTCAGAGACCAAATTCCAACATGGTTTGCCATTGGAGGTTATGTTGTTATTGCTGCAATCTCTATGGGCACTCTTCCACATATCTTTCCCCAACTCAAATGGTATTACATATTGGTCATCTACATATTTGCAGCCATAATGGTTTTCTGTAATGCATATTGTTGTGGGCTTACTGATTGCTCCCTTGCATCGAGTTACGGAAAACTGACCATCTTTATCATTGGAGCATGGGCTGGTGCCTCGCATGGCGGAGTTCTTGCTGGCTTAGCAGCTTGTGGAGTTATGATGAACAATGTCTCGACAGGCTCTGACCTACTGCAGGATTTTAAGACAGGTTACTTAACGCTGACTTCACCGCGCTCAATGTTTGTGAGCCAAATAATTGGCACAGCGATCGGGTGTGTAATCGCGCCCTGTGTGTTTTGGCTCTTTTACAAGGCTTTCGATGATCTTGGGCTTCCTGGCAGTGAGTATCCGGTCCCTTATGCTGTTGTGTACCGTAACATGGCTATGCTGGGAGAAGAGGGCTTCTCAAGTCTACCAAAAAATTGCCTCCTACTTTGTTACGTGTTCTTTGGTGCAGCCATTCTGATAAATTTTATTAAAGATAAAGTGGGCAAGAAGTGGGGAAGGTTCATTCCACTCCCAATGGCGATGGCAATACCTTTCTATATAGGACCTTATTTCGCTCTTGACATGTGTGCTGGAGGCTTAATCTTGTTCATCTGGAAGAAAATAAACAAAAGCAAGGTAGATGCTTTTGGGCATGCAGTAGCAACTGGTTTAATATGTGGGGATGGGATGGGGACTTTGCCTGCTTCTATCCTTGCTCTGGCTGGGGTTAAGCCACCAATTTGCATGAAGTTTCTGTCACGAGGATCGAATGCGAAGGTTGATAAGTTCTTATCATCACAGGGCTAAGTATAGCATGTGACATGATATATACATGTTATATTGAAGGTTTTAAATATTTAAGATCTTAAAATAAGGAGTGAGGCCAATATTTAGCAACATATGATATTGAAGATTTTAAGCTTTTTATTAGATATGAATATTTGTAATGGCATCGTTTGCTGTGAATTTAGTGAGCAAAAATTTACAATCTAAAGACATGCATCTTGATGTTAATGATGAATTAAAAGGTCTAACTTAAAATCTACAGAAAAACTGGATTCTTGTGATCTGTTTTAATTTCAGCTAAAGAAATTGTAATTGAAATGCAATTGAAATGTAAATAGAATCAATATTCGTGAAAGTTAATTTGTAGAAAGAAGTTGATGAATATATTGATGACGGGATGACACAGTCAGTTTAAAAATCTTAGCTGAAAAATAAGTTTGAGCGATTTCCAAGATATAAAAATATTTCTGGCTTAAAAAACAAAGATTTTTAGATGGTGATTATTTGACAAAACATTAACATAGCCTTGAAATTTTATAAAACATGATGAATATTTTGATCTTAACGATTTAATTTTTTTGAATTAAAAGTGTTAAAAGTCAGATGTCTCCAGTGAAAGCATCAAGTTATATTAGAGGATAGATTTTTTCAAATGCATGCATAGTGTAAGAGATAAAATACACCAGACTCACAATATTTTCTAGGCCCAACCCAAGGTGGGGGACTCATCAAGAGGGAAGAATGAGGATAGAGAGGGAAGGGACAAAGGGCTGAGGGAGTGCAGGATGTCATGAGCGAAAATGGGAGATGTGATATAAAGAAAGGGTGATGGGACATAAAGGAAGGGGGCAAAAGATAAAAGGGAGGGACACAGATGACTTCATGGATTTGGCTAGGCTTCAACTCGGGGGGGTTCTTCAACCTCACGAAAGGAGTTCCAGCGACGATATCTCCTCCAAAAGACAGACCTTCGAGATCTATTGTATACTAAGGATGAGAGACCATGAAAGACTATAAAACAAGCTTATTATAGTGGATACTCCCCTCCCTAAACTCCCATGGATGTAGGCCCAGTGTGGAACCTCGTAAATCTGTGTATCTCCCTCTCTTTATTTTTCCTACATTTATTTGTTGTTCACTGCCATCGATGTACACACGAAAACTATACAGAAGCACTAAACCACTGTCAGGGGCTCCACACCACACTGATCGAGGCCTGAACAACCTCACCTAGGCCAGGAATGGGAGTGAGAAATCATAGCTAGCCAACAACCACATGCCACGTGTCTCACTTGCATAACTCGCCTCTAGGTTACTTTGTATTTGGGTGTAAAAGTGGGTAAGGGGAGTGAGAGAAATTAGGGTTTGGGTAAACCCAAAGGACCCACACACCACCCATAGGATTTTGGTAAGTTCCAAGGTGCAATGATTTGATAAAGGGAAGGGGCACTTGAGGACACAACAAATGAGAGGCACAAGTCTCCAAAAGACTTCTAGGGCTTCGACCATAGGGTTTGCATGCCAACCATGGAGAAGCCAACCACTCCTTTGACACTTGTCATGCATGGAAGAACAGCATGACAGTTTTTAGAAGAGACGCATGGAGAAAAGGAAGAGGTGCGTGGGGAAGGCACATGCCTACACATGTATCGAGATTCTAGAAGAATTTTTGTGAAAGGAAAAGGAAGAGGTGGGCTGCCAAGGCAAGGTCCACATGCCTTGGGAACCAACACACACATGCCACCCCAAGTCTAGAGGAGAGGAAAGGTTGCCTAGGGAACCAACACTATATGCCACCCAAGTCTAGGGAAGACGAAGAGACCTTATGGGGAAATGGTGAGGTTCAGCCAACCCACACACACACACGCCACTTGCCAAGTGGCAAGCATGCACACTTTCATCCTCCCAACGATGATTGCGGGTTTTGTGTTTGACCTTTTTAGCCATCGGATTCATTAGACCTAGACGCATGAGAAGGGAAACTTTTGGAAACTAGGATTTCAGATGAAGGGTTCCACGGGCCACTTGTCAAGGGGACTATTGATCTTCCCAAAGCAACACAAAGGATAGGAAGATGAAAGGGCTTTGGCCATGGTGCCACATGGCACCCATGCTTCAGTCTTTTCCTTTTCCAAGGTTAGAATGTGAGAGAAGGAGGATGTCTATAAAAGGGGAATGGCTGATGGGTGAAGTGTCTTTTTGGACAAATTTCAAGGTCCCACTCTTGCTTCTTTTCTCTTCCCACACGCCTAAGCCATTTTCTTACCATTTCTCTCATAATTTCTCGTCAACCAAACACCATACACGTACCCTCCACCTTCATCTAACCGATCTAACAAGTAAAGAAGAAAGTGGTGAATCTACCACTAGCCTTATAAATGTGAAGGCTAGGGTTTCTTCTAAGGGAAGAACCGATCCATCACTTGCCTTATACATGTGAGCATGAGATTTTGGAAGGGAAGAAGGCCACGGTCACCCTTTTGAGTTGGAACTAGGATCCTTTTTCTCTATAGAATTCGGCCATATGAATGAAGTCCAAATGTATGAGGATCCCTTCTAGCCATGAGGGAGTAAACCCTAGACACCACACACCCAAACATGAAATTAGGGTTTTGCTTGTGTCTTCATCTAATATTGTTTAATATATTTTCAACTTTCTATTTGTTAACTCTTCGGATTTTCTATAAGTAGACTCTCAACTTGCTTTAGATAATGTTTGTATATGCTGCATAAATGTTGCATTTTATTTGCTCTCGTATGCTTTAGTACAAATGTATGCTCTCGTTGATTGATGATAATCTCTTGCTATGTGATTGGATTTAGATGATGATCTTGCCATGCCTACTCATTATGATGTTTTTGGATATGCTTAGAAATAGTAGTTCAAGTTGTTGGTTATAACATGTTTTATAAGTCTCAATGATTCGGCCATTTCTATACGTAGATGCACGGGTTTAAACATTGTTCTTCCATTTGGTATGTGTTGAATGCTTTGCCTATGTTGTAAACTAAGTATTCGAATGTTCTAATATTTTCAAGCCCTATTATAAGATATTCAATGTTTGACTACAGATTACATGACTCATGGCATTCACATGTTCATATGGTCCATGAAAAGAAAAGTGTTACAAGTCTCATGTCACATACATTTGGGTTGTATATCGGTTTCAAAGAAAAGAGTCTATACATGTTTTATAATGACCCCAAATGCTAGGATAGGGGAATGTCCTGGTGGAACTCCTATGTCCACTCTGGACTGTTTAAATTGGAGTGATGGCCCCTAGCTCAACACAGTATCATCGGTGGGCCTCAGATGGATTTTTGTGGAAAGGATCTTGAGTGTGGTAGCACCTAAAGCTAGTGGGTGCCTCACATGTGTCATATGCAATGAAGGGAAAATTGCGAACTGCCGCATAGTCAAGGATTATGACGTACTCACCACGATCAAGTGGGCCGCTGGATAATGCGGTAACTAGCGAGAAACGAACGGTGTATGGAGGAGCCGTGAGGTATCTAACTATATGTTACAAGAAGTGAACAAGTTAATGAGTTATCGATATGTTACATGTATATTGTTCAATGTGCAAAGATGGAGAAAGATGTTTTATTTAAAAGTTAAGTTGCATGAGCCAAGTTTTTTTGTCAAGTACATGTCCATGCATTCATTTCATGGTTTTCCCTTCTATACCTATGTTATTTGTTGCATGTTGTTTGTTTACTTACTTAGATTTCTCGAAATCGCACAATGGTACATTCCACTACCATTCCCAACCCAAAATGGTAGAAGTTGTGGCAAGTACGCATGACCTTAAAGAGCATTGAATGAGAATAATGAGGTGATAGGTGACGAGTTTACAGTAGAGGCCCGTTATAGTTTTGATGCCGCCATATTGGACCTCACGACACAACATCTTAAGGATATTCTAGAAGCCCTTAATAAGGATGATTGCGTGAACAAGTCACACGAGCCCAAAGAGGCCTTTAAGATAAAGGAGCACATGGATTTTGTGATGGGATATCTTAAAAAAGCAAGAGACTGTTCTGTTGAGGAAAAGGAAGTTGCTTCTAGCTTAGGACTTCTTGAACCCGAGCCGCTGTAGACAAGGGAATTTTCTTGAGTGTAACTAGTGAATGGACCTTAGTGCTACTAAAGTTTCCCATCTCTTAAATAGATGTTTATTTTGGAGATCCCTACTGTTTTGGGAGATTTCAAAACATTGTCTATTTTGAAGTACTTTGAACAAAATGAAATCTTTGGGGATAATTAGTTTATGGTACCATGTTACTTTAGAAATTGCTTCAAATCTTACTTAGATTTACATAAATTTTCACTGCGATTTATTGCATACTGCTAGACTATGTAAGTGCATTGCATCTTAACTATCATATACGAGAGAATGTAGCCTTGATTACATGTCCTGACGCTTCAGTCACCGTCCAGTCCCAAGTGGGGGTTGGGGGCATCATAGAGCGGTGGTATCAGAGCAATTGTGTCTTTAGGTAAACCAACAAGTTGTCCTAGGGATACATGGCACCAAATACTAGGTTTGAAATCTCATAGTTATTGGCTTTAATCTTATAGCTATAGGTTTGGATCTTTGTGGAAGTGTGAACAAAAGCAAAGTATTCAGTGTGGGCCATGAAGTAAGGTGAAGAAGAGGTGGTTCTTCCTATGAGGAAGAAGCTTATGTGCATTGGTTTTGTACATTTCAGGAGGGAAAGGAATTTATGGCGCGTGCTCGATGTGAGGAGACTTCTCCAAGATTAAGAGATTAGGAGGCTAGGAACCCTCCATTAGAAGGAGGACAAGCAATAGTGGAAGCTATCTGTCAAATGATGGAAGTGGTACGACACCAAATGGCGCAAGGGCAGAATGCTAGGCAAGAGGCGCCTAGAGGGGAAAACTGAGGGTGTCCATTTGAGAGATTTCTAGTATATAGATACCTGAATTTTAGGGGTATAGAAGGAGCCCTAAGAGCCAATAAGTGGCTTATCGACTTGGAAAGGACTTTCGACATCAGTGGATGCATGGAGGTGCAAAAGGTCCAGTATGCAAGACACTTGCTTTAACGAGAAGCCGGTATATGGTGGCACACGAATTGGCAATTGTTGGCATGCTAGTTGGGAGACATAGCTACTCTCACTTGGGAGCAATTTAAGAAGGAATTCGATAGTCGTTTCTTTCCAGAAATGGTGAAGCAGTAGAAGGCATTGGAATTCACAAATCTGACACAAGGTAATCCGACAGTGGAACAGTATGCGGCACGGTTTATGGAACTAGGGAGATTCACCCCTCATTTAATTGATATGGAGAAGATGCAGGCCAGGATGTTTCAAGACAGGTTACAACGATGAATTCATAATCAAGTTACATGCTTGCAGATAGAGAATTTCCAAGAGTTGGTTAATGTTGCTTCAATAGTAGAGGCAAAGCAACAGAGTTTGATCTCGCAAGTCCACACGGACCGAGAAAAGGGAATGCCTTACTTTCCTGGGAGAGGTATGGAGAAGAGAAAGGTCCCCGCCACCATGAATAAAGGAAAAGGTATAATGGTCGGGAATATGGTACCCGTCACACCACCACAATGTCGAAGATGTGGACAAAGGCATAGCAGTGAATGACGGTTAATCACTAGAGCATGCTTTAAATGTGGTTAGACTGGCCACTTGATTTAGGATTGTCCACGCAACACACCTAAAGGAGCAGCGACACCAGGTGGCAGAGTAAGGACCCCCGTGAAGGCTAAGGTTTATGCCATCGCAACTGAAGAGGTAGATTTGGAGGTTGACGAGGCAACTGAATAATCACCAATAATATTTCCAACCCTACCCTAACTAGTAACTAGTGCTTGTTTGAGAAACCTTGAATAACCCTAGTTACCCTATTAGGTAAGGTTAAATTGATGCAACACATGGCTTGCGCTCTGTTTGATTCTAGAGCATCAGGATCTTTTGTGTCTTTTGACTGTGTGCAAAGATGTGAGTTGAATGCAGAACCTTTGGCTCGAAAGTTTCTAGTAGCTACTCCGGACGGGAAGATAATTAGGTGCATACGAATAATTAAAGATTGTCCATTGGAAGTCGCATGTTTAACCTTGACCGTCGACCTAATCATTTTCCATCTAACGGAATTCGACTTAATCTTAGGAGTGGACTGGCTAGCAAGTCGTTTCGCCAAGATAGATTGCCGAAGGAAGGAGGTGGTATTCAATTTGCCCACCAAAGATAAAATCTATTACATGCGAGAAGCAATTAAGTTAGTTTTGTTGGTAGTAACGGCCGGAGAAGTTAAGAAGAGTTTGATGAGAGTAGTTGCCGCTTATCTTGTAGTTATGAGTAGTTCGATGGAGGAGCCTAAAGGAGTCCAAGAAATTCCAGTAATAGAAGACTTCCCAAAAGTTTTTACCGAAGATTTGCCTGGATTACCCATGGACTGAGAAACGAAGTTCATAATTGAACTAGAGCTAGGAACAACCCCAGTGCACAAGCCACCTTACCAAATGGTGCCGACAGATTTAAAGGAATTAATTGTTCAAATTGAGGAACTCCTATTGCCCTAGCTCATCACCATGGGGTGCACCAGTCCTATTTGTGAAAAAGAAGGACGTGACTTTGAGAATGTGCATCGACTATCAGGAATTGAACAAAGTAATTGTTAAGAACAAATATCCTTTGCCACGGATTGATGATCTATTAGACCAATTACAAGGAACTTCAGTATTTTCTGAGATAGATATGCAATCGGGGTATCACTAGCTCAAGATCAAGGATCAGGATATACCAAAGACCGCCTATATACTTTTTATGGAAATCTCGAGTTCTTAGTAATACCTTTCGGACTGACTAATGCCCCAACAATGTTTATGGATTTATTGAATCAGATCTTTAGATAGTACTCAGACAGTTTTGTGGTAGTATTCATATATTGATATATTCCTGAAGTGACGAAGAACATAGGGAGCATTTGAGGTTAGTATTGGAAACTTTGCAAGAATGCTAGCTTTACGCCAAACTTAATAAGTGTGAGCTCTGGCTTCGAGACATAAAGTTTTTGGGACATGTCAATAAAGGAGTAGTTGTAGACCCTACTAAGATAGAAGTCGTAACTGAATGGCGAAGGCCGACCAAGGCCCACAACATATGTAGTTTCCCACAACATATGTAGTTTGCTTGGTTTGGCAGGATACTACCAAAGGTTTGTTAAAGGATTTTCTAAACTCTCTGGTCCATTAATAGCATTGACGAGGAAGAATGCCAAATATATTTGGAGTAAGGAGTGTGAGAATAGTTTCCAAGAGCTGAAGGAGAGGTTAACCACAACACCGGTATTGGCTTTACCTTTACCTCATAAGCCTTATGTGGTTTATAGTGATGCTTCGAAGATGGGGTTAGGAAGTGTGCTGATGCATGAAGGAAAAATCATCGCTTATGCTTCACGACAATCCAAAGATCACGAGTAGAATTATCCTACCCACGACTTAGAATTAGTTGTAGTAGTCTTCGCATCAAAGATTTGGAGATATTACTTGTATGGACAAAATTGCAAAGTATTTACGGAATATAAGAGCCTCAAGTATTTGTTTAGTATGAAGAATTTGAACATGAGGCAGAGAAGATGTGTCAAAAAGATAAGCGACTATTAGTGCGAGATAAAGTATCATCCCGGAAAGTCTAATGTGGTAGCAGATGCTCTTAGTTGTAAGGCTCAGACTGATTTTCCATCTCTATTGACAGGAATGAAGAACTTGTTGATCAGGAACCCACCAAGAGACACCATATTAGCAGCAGTACAAGAGATCATACTATTAAATGAGGTAGAGAGCTCAGAAGGGCAGCAAAAGGATCATAAACTGGAGAAACTTGGACAAAGGATGAGGTGGTGACTAGTGAAAAATCTGTTAAGCATGCAAAGATTATATTGGGCGATAAACTGGACAGTGTGTGATTCTTTTATTTTTTTGATGATGTTCTTGACAAGATTTTGGTCTTATCTTTTTAAGGTTTAGAGTAAACATATAAACATGCAAGTTAGATTTAAATTCGTTGCAAATTGAGAGTTTTTACTAAGAGTTTTGCATGATATGTGAAAGTTGGAAATTGGAGGTGTAAAAATAGTTTTTGTTTTGAGTAAGTTTGGATCTTTTGTTGTGAAAGCATGCTCTTATGAGTTTGATATTCACATATGTCACTCTTAGGACTTTGATCTTTGTGTTAGAATTTTATTTTGAAGATTTATGGTGTTGCTATTGAGGATATGAATTTTTATGCATGCCAAGGTTCAGTTAAGTCTTATATTTGAGACTCATAGATGGATTTGTGTTTCTATGCAATTTTTCTCATGTGATCTTAGGTTTCATACTTAGATCTATTTTAGGACTTAAATATGAGGAATATGAGGTTGTTCCTTGATGGAAAATTTGGATCTAGTGGTTTGATCAAAAACCAAAACATATAGTACTTGGTTTTGGAGTATAGGGTACAAACCAATTGTGTTAAATGTTATTTTGTGACCTATGTGGATTTGGTTTAGTTGTTTAAAGCATGATAGTCCTTAGGATTATTTTATTAACATATTTAGAGTATGTTTATGAACTTTTGGAGTTCTTGGAGTTGTTTTGAAAATGGATAGACTAAGAACATTGAGGGTTGTTCTTTGTGGTCTAAAACTCGAAATTTTGACATGAAGGAAGTTGGTGTTTGTTCTTTGGTGTTTGTTCTACCATGTTATTAAAGCAGAGGATATAAATTCGGTTTTAGCATGAGAGTTGGAGTTTGAAAGAATTGCAACAAAAATAATCAATTTTTGTAATTATGTTTTGATTTAAATTTCTCTAATTATATATTTGGATTTAGGACAACATTTACATAAGGAATGTAAATTTTGGTGAGTTTTGGAGTTAGGATGTTAAATCTTTATGTTAGGGGTAAAATGGTCATTTTTTTCCAAGTAGGGGTAAAATGCTAATTTCTCTAAGTTCACTAGTAAGGAGTTTCTAACCTTTAGATATGTCTTCTTATAGTTCCTGTTATTCACGCTTAATTTCATCACGCTTCAAATCGCTGTAAGCCTCTAACTTACTTTCAGGGTCTTTACATGTGTATTGTTGTAAAAGAAAACATCATTTATGTTATTTATGCCTATGTACATGTTATGTTATTTCATGCCATGATTTATTTTTGATATACATTTATTTGATACACATTATGAGACGTTACACCTTGCTTAGTTGTTGCACATCACAGATATGCCAAGTCCATCTATTACACATCATTATAATGTCATATCACAAGTCTCATGTATACGTCACGTCATGTAAAGTTATGTCATCTATCATCTCATTTCATGCCATGTCATGTCACAAGTTTGGAGTTTGTCATGAAAAACAATATTTGTATGTCAGTTGAGTCTTATACGTTTATGACAACCCCAAGTGCTAGCATGTGGTAATATCCTAGTGGAACTCTATTGTTCACACTAGAGTATTTAAACTGGTGTGAAATTTTCTGGGTGGACAAAATACCTTAAACAGGCTTCGAATGGGGCCTAAGTTGTCAAGACCAAAATATTTTTGTGTGTATGTAGGATTTTTCTTTAAGAGAAACTCTGAGCCCAAGTAGCTGATTCTGGGTAAAACTAAGTGAAGTCCCCTGACCTGCCACCGAGGGAAAGTAGGCTGGGCCAAGATGGTAATGCTCTTGGCACGACTCTGTGGCCCCTCTGCTGGCAGGGGCTAAAGGATATATGGTTAAGCACATGCCGAGCCTGGAGCTGGGTATCACTCATCACGAAGTCACATACATACTTGTTACTACGATGGGAGCCAGAGTGTGCAAATGGTCTCTAGGGGAGACCATGGTGCACACCGTAATAAATGAATGTCAACTGGGTACACGTGGGATTTTTTGCATGAGTTGCGATTATTGAAAATTTCTAGTAAAGGTCACAAAAATGGGAATTTTTGGAAAATCCCTCATGACTGCTATGCATGTTTGTTTGTATGCTTCCATGTTTAAATTCGTGGTTGTTGATTTATTTGCTGAAATTGTGATATCTCATTGTGGTGTTCCCATCTATGGTTCCTTTTTATGGAACCGTAGGCTTTGATGCAGATGATAGGTTTGAATATAAGGGACCGTCCCCACCTAAGGAGTGATGACTTGGGATTTATTTCCGTTGTAGCTGGTGGACTTTTATTTATTTTCTTTAAATTAGGTGAATGACTGTAATAAACTTATGGAGGACTTATTCCCACTACGCTTATAAACTGTACACTTATTGCATGTTCACAAACACGTGCACTTGGTGATGGAGTGTGTGACTTGAATGGTCATCACCCCAGTGTCGCGACTCCTACCAAACCACACGTGGGGGTCAAGGTCGCCACATAAGTAACTAGTTACTGGAGCGAAATCAGGCACCAATGCCGATGGTGCCAACCACAATTCACGTTCATGTTATACACACTTATGCAGGTGCAGATACCTATCACGGGATGCGTACATTATGTACTCGCAGAGAGTGTAGATACTTGTTGTGCAATGCCTATGTTAATGCAGTATCGGCAAGAGCACACATCTCAAGGGGACCAGTGTGGCATCCACAGTTCCTATTTAATCAAGTAGTTATTATGTTAACAAGATTCCAAGTTCATGTTTAGTTTCAAGTCCAGTTCCATTTTAGTTTACATCATGTTTAGTTTTCATGTCATGTGATTTCAAGTTTAGTTCAAGTTCATGTCATGTCAGTTCAAATCACGTGAGTTTCAGTTTATGTCAGATCATGTCACATTACAAGTCACGTCATGTTATTAATGTTCACATCAACGTTCACGTTTTAGTGTCATACACGCATCTGTACCCTACTTAATAAAGTTATTTGTTAACTTGCTCAATCTATAATCAAATCTCAATTGGTATTCATTCCCAACTAACATTCCCCTTGGAATGGTAGATCATGTGCTAAGATCGGGAGACGCGACCAAAGGTTGATGGAAGAGGTTGATTAGGTGTCAATGCCACGATGTGAAGCTTATAACCTCGATGGTCCATTTCATCGATAGTATGTTGGCTTCCTTGGCCGAGTTGCGTAAGCTACTCGAAGGTTTAGCCTAGTATATTTTAGTAGTATTTACATGTACTTAAGGAGCGTTGTCTCCAGTACTCGTGCTGTTACAAATATTTTACATACACTGTAACTTTTGAACATCTGTTATGTGGAATTTATGAAGTATGTTTATGTTTTTTAGATATGTTACTTCTTGTACATAGTATTGCTCAATGAAAAAAAAATTATTTGTTGTGAATATTGCATATTGTTAGATGCATGCTAGGTGCATTTCATCTTTATTTATCATGAACGATGATAGGTAACCTTGTATTGTATATCCTGACGCTTTAGAGACTGCCGAATCCCAAGCAAAATCTGGGGGCGTCACATTATTTGTTACATGCAATGAATGCCATGTCATCATTTCTACCACATGATTATTTGTTGCATGCCATGAAAGCCACGTCATTTCTATAACATGATTATTTGTCACATGCCTGAATGCCATATCATCAACTCTATCACATGATTATTCGTTACATGTTATGAATGTCACGTCATCATTTTTGTTACTTGATTATCTGTTACATGCCATGAATGCCATGTCTTAGGCACTAAGTATGTCATGAAATATTTCTAATTCATGCATAAGCCTTTTATTTTATCATGACCCCAAGTGCAACGAGTCCATCATGAAATATTTTCTGAGTCAATCATGCATAGGGTACTCGTGACGAAAGCATTCTGCTTGTCAAAGTATCCTTAATAAAAAGTTGAATAAGGTGCTCATGACAGAGCATTCTGCTTTGTATGAGTACCTCTAATAAAATACTCGTAGCGTAGGCAATTTGGCTTTATTTGAATATCTCTAATAGAATACTCTGGGTGGAGGCAGTTTGCTTTGTTTGAACTTTCCTGACGAAACTAAAGGGTGTAGGCATTTTGCTGTGTTTGAGTAAATATATGTATTTGTAACAAGGTCTAATGTTCATGCAAACATGTCATGTTCAAGCCAAGCATGTCACGTTTCAAGACAAGTCATGTTATACTATGTCAAGTTATGTCTTGGTTATGTCAAGTCAAATTATTTCCAAGTCAAGTTCATGTCATGTTATTTTCAAGTCATGTAATGCATGTTCAAGTCCATCCCATGAAGCATACATGTCATCTTACTGTCATGCATGCCTTTTCATATTGTTGATAGTTTAGAAGCTTTACTTGCTGGAATTTTATAAATCTCATTTAGTAGTCCCAACTACCATTTCTCCCTGAATGGTAGACAATTTGTCAGGAAGCAGAAGAAAAGCACATGACCGCTTGGAGGATGTCGAATAAGCCGACGAGGAGCCTCGAGGAGATAAGAGAGATGTTACTCTATTTTTTTTTTATATCATTTCTAAGTTGATAGCAGAATTACATGAGCAATTTGGCACTTAGATTAGATTTTTGTCTTTTTGTAACTAAGTAGTTGCACTTCCAATACTATGCTTGTTTTGTTAGTGACTAGTTGGAACTATGTTATAACTTTTAGATATGTGAATAGTATGAAGTTATGACAATGTTTTGGCATATAACATTTTGGTACATTCTGTATTACTCAAAGAAAAAGTTTATCTGCTATGAATAGTGCATAATGTTAGATGCATGCTTGGTGCGTATCCCAATGTGTCAAAGCTCTGTATCCTTGCAACCTTAACTGTTATGAAAGGGATATGTAACCTTGTATTTCATATCCCAATGTGTCAAAGCTCTGCAAGATCCCCAGCAAAGGTTAGGGGCATCACAGGGATAATATTAGATGCATACTAGGTGCATTGCATCCTTACCTGTCATGAATGAGGGTATGTAATCTTGTGTTGCATGTCTCGATACTTCAAAACTCCGTCAAATCCCAAGCGAAGTTTGGGGGCGTCGCAATAACCCACATATATTTTCTTTCCAATTTCTCCATCCTCCCCCAATACCTCTCTCTTTAATCTTCTTTTACATCGTAGAGTGCCATTGTCGGTCTCACCAGCTACAACACACATGGGCCATGGCGCCAAGTGCAACCCAAGCTTAACGGTTGCTACTGATCAACAGCCTCCTCATCCATGAGGTGTGATCTCCACAGCTCATTTGTGAGCTAATGCATCACCCAAGGAAGCCTAGTTCAGCCCCCCGAAATCAAAGCCAACTCACGCTCCTCCACCTAGATCCACCGTTGTCGACACCTCTACCACCTCGCCAGTAAGCCTTGATCCCTCCAATGATTTTCTCTCTTGGTCTCTCAACCGATCTCTCTCTGCCACTCTTTGCAAGCCACCGTGAATCGTAGCAATGAGACCACACCACTAGCAAACCCGAATCACCATAGACATCGTTGATCCACCACTTCCTCAATCAAATCAACGCCACCGTGATCTGCCTCCCTTAGAGTATCTCTCTACTCCTTTGCCAATCACCCACTGTGAAGCCACTGTAGCACCACCCCATTGTGACCCAGGCCACCTTAAGCCACCTCCATCATCACCTTACCAGCTACCAACCAAGAGTCACCTACACTGTAGGAAGTAGAGTAAGTTCTCTTCACAGCTGCAACACCACCCATAGTAGTTCACACCCAAGCTCCACCTCCCTCAGCCACTAGCCACCCATTTCTAGAAACAATCACCCCAGCACCGTGAGGCTGCCTAGGAATTTTTTTGTAATTGTCGTGAGCTAGCCCAAACAACCCCACTACCACCCCATTCGAAACATCGTAAATCACCACACTACAATTTCTCAATTGGTGGTATAATTTCTATCTTGCTATTGTAAGGAATATTATGTCGACGTAGTTGGAATTGAAAAATTAAGAATTGGGCTATGTGGTTGCGATCGAAATAATTATGTTAAGTGTTGGGATTGAATTGTAGCACTGGTTGTGAATCTGCTATAACAGTTTGCTAGAAATTCATTCTTTAGACTTTAGAAACCTCATGAAAATTTCGTAAGTTTTCATGAATCGACTAATCGCGTAGGTTTTAGTCTATTAGCATAGTCATTGTTACCACTCAATATGGTGCTAGAAGTGCGATTTTATTTATTTGAGGTAGTTAGAAGAGCTAGAATGAAATATGGTCTGTGCTATTGGACTCAGAGGAATATTTCTGACTTTATGGCGCAATAAACCCATTTGCTCGAGCTAAACATCCATTCGAAAACACATTTTGATTATTTCGAGGTACTGAGGAGTTGAATTTTGATAAATGATTTGCAGTATGAGGTTAGTATGTTTATTTAGGATCTTTTAGTGCAAATTTTATTTTCCATTTTCCCAGAGTGACTAGTAACCTCGATAGTAGCACCAAGTGCAGTGTTTTCAAAATCACAGTGTGGACTGTCCAAATTAGGTCAGAGAAGTTTTGTTTGGACACTTAGAAAGATCTTAGCCACACTTGGTGAATAGTATTGGATACTTGGCACCAAGAGGAACCATGAGATGGAAACGTGAAAGAAATCAAGACATGAGATCATGCCACCTAAGCAAAACCCTATTCCAACCAACGATCCAAATTATGCCAAATCAAAGAGGGTTTCAACCATAGTGAACCCTAAATACATAGAATCCAATTGAAACCCCAAAAGTCTTGGAGGAAATCAAAACCCTAAATGGTTACCCCAAACTTGATTTCAAAGCCCTAATGGATTCAATTTTTAGAATCACTTTCACATGCTATTAATCCTTCAAACTCATGTTTGGACATCACTATTCAACCTTTTAAATCTTGAAAATTTGATTGAGCAAAGAAAAAATTGGATTTTGGATTGATAGCATTTCAAAACCTAACCAAACCCTCTTTAAACCCCAAAATGAAGTTCATTCTGTTAAGGCCCATTATGCCCACGAATTTTGGCAACCTTGACAAAGTTTCTTGAGGAGGTTCTCACCCACCCAAGGTGAACCATCCACTACTCAAGACAGCCCTCAACTTTTCCTTGATAGGAAAGCAAAGGCCACCTCACCACAACCACCTACATGGCACCTCAAGGCAGCCCATACCATGGGCTATTTTTCCCTTGTTTTGGCTAACACTTCCATCACTCCAGTGTCACTCAAGACCTCAGTTTACCTTTCTGTTTGTGTAAGAAGAGTGCAAAAAATTCCCTTTCACATTATATCTCTTTTTTCACATTATATCTCTTTTCCCACACTTTTTCTAGAGAAGAACTTAAAAGCTCTCTCGATTAGTTTTCTAAGCCTTTTAGCTTGCAGCTTTTGAAACCCTTGAAGTATTTTCTCATAATACTTCCTTCATAAAATTTGTTCCTATTGGAGTCTAGTTTCTGTGGATACTTTTTTTTTTTTTTGCTTTCATGGTCATTTGATTGGTCTAATATTGTTTTAACCATTAAAAGGCCATTCTTGGGGATAAACTAGATAGTATGTTGTATTTTAGAGTTTGTGCTAAGCTAATGGACAATCTTAGTCTTACATTTTTATGGAGTGTAGTTAATATGTTTATGTTAATGTTGGTTAAGGATTTTTTTTTCTTGTTATAAGCTTTTTATGAAAGCTTTTCTTAGATCTAGAAAGTTAGAAACTGGAAGGAGTAAAACAATTTCAATTTTATGAAAGCTCAGATCTTTTGTGGTTTAATCTCACTCTAATGACTTTGATATTTCTATTTGATGATCCTAAGCCTTTATCTACATGTTAGGATGTTGGTTTGAAGCTTTTAGGTGTTGATTTGAGAAGTTATGATTATTATGCCATGTGTTGGTGCGATGATTTCGACTAGATCCATGTTTTGGTTTATTTTTAGCCATTTGATTTTACGTTTAATACTTGGATCTAGTTTAGGAAATATTTGTAAGCCATATGATGTTGGTTTGAAGTTTTTATCAAGGTATGTCTTAGATCAAGTGTTTGAACAAATCAAATTTGAGAAAAATATTTTGTTCTTGTCTAAGTGTTGGAGCCAAGTACTTCAAGTGAGATTTTGTGATTTTGGTTACCTTTATGTGTTGATTCAAAGCATCTTAGTTCTTAGGAATGTGTTATGAACATGTTAGAATAAAGCTTTTGAACTTTTGGAGTTCTTGGAGATATTTTGAAATGAGTCAAAACCTATTGATTTAAGGGTTTGTGTTTTGGTTAAAAGTTTTAATCTTTTTGCTTAAAAATTTTAGTGTTTTTTTTAAGTAGATTTTGTTGGATGCTTTAAGAATTTTTTAAGCTTAGGATATGAGGATCTTTGTTGCAATTTCAGTTTCAGCATAAGTTTTGAAGTCGGATGAAATTGCAACAAAATCAAGATATATGACCTTTGGAGTGTTTCAGTCTTATGGTGTTTTTCATAGTTATGAATGGTTTTAAATTTTTCTAAGTTGATATTTGAGTTTAGGATAAAATTTATATGAGGATTGTAAATTATGGTATTTTTGGAGTTAGGATGTGAAATCCTTATATTAGGGATAAAATAGTTATTTTTTCACAAGTAGAGGGTAAAATGATCATTTTAGTCTAAGTTAGTATTTTTCATATTTCTAAGTTATTAGTGATGAAGTTTCTAACATTTAGAGTCCATATTTACAATTTCTCTTGTTTCATGCTTTTCCCCATAACGCGACAATACATGTAAGTTAGCTTATAACTTACTGTCGTATTACTATGTATGTGTGATGGATAAGGGAACCACTTTTTATGTATTTATGTTATCTTGCATGCCATGTTATGCCATGTCACATCATGAAATGCTTGTGACATGTACTTGTGATAAAATCATTCTTTCACCTTCAACGGACAACCCAAAACCATGTGACAGATGACCATGTAACTCGCATGCAACAATGTCATATACTTATGCTATATACATTACGTGCATAGCTTGAAAGAATTAGAACATGCAAAAACATATACTTGCGTACAACATATGAAAGCTCAAAAAAGCATATAACATCTCTCAAACTCCCAACATGTCATTTGGAACAGTAGTTTTATCAAGCAACATATAAGCATAGCATGAACATATAAGATACAAACCATAGCATGTAACAAGTAGCAATTCCATAGTCCAATTTTGAGCAACCAAAATGCAAAGTTTACACAAAGACATAAATTTAATTTACCAAGAGTAAGTTAGAGGCTAACTTACAAACTTTTCCTTGCTTACAAAGAGTATAATCTTCATGGACTGAAATAAAAGCGTATTAACATTAGAGACATCCTCAATTGAAACATAAACTAAAACTATAAACTTATAAAATCTAGCAAGAGTCACAATTTAACCCCTTGACTCGAAAATATTGAACATTAAGTTCTAAACCTTTAACATCGCCATCAAATCCCAAATTTCTCCAATCTTAACAACTTCATTTAGTATCCACTCTACACCTATTTCCAACCTCAAAATATGTTTCCTCGGTCATCTTTCCACAAAAAATACCTCATTAGAAGAAACCTTTGATCTAAAATCATTCACTGCACTTGGCCTAATGTCATACTTGAAATCACCTTACCCGAAATTGAGTACTCGATCTAACTCTAGGACAAAACTCCAAAGTGTGTTCATCCTTTCAATTCACACAACATATGACCAAATCTAAGAGAAAACACCATCCAACACATCTTTGGTCATCAAACCTTAAAAACCGAGACTTTATTTAAGGTATCTTACTTCCTTTGTACTTGTCATTCTTAAAACATCAAAGCATCTAGAGTTTTCTAAACATATTCATGATCAAGATCATTTCCTAGGATATCGAGTCCACGTAAACCGACGTACCTTTAGAGAGAAAACCCAAGACATGCATTTTGATAGTTTTGAACATGTAAAATTTTTACATCTTGATTTCCTCATAGATTAGAACCAAGCAAATCATTTATAAGCCTATTCTAATTCCTGAACCATCACATTATCCATAAAAAGTCTGATCATTAGGAGATAAACCTCAAATTAATATTCAACCATCAAGATACTACCCATGACATGTATTATTGACTCTAAATGGCATTATAAATCCTAATACCTTGAATTTCGTGCAAGATCGTTTCTTCCAACTAGCAACTTTGTTCCAAGATTATACAATACTGTATACACCATGGAAGTCATAAAAATCCAACTTTTTTCTAGCTTACTAACAACACCAAATGCATTGTTGTCATCCGAAACTCATAGCCATCAAAGACACCATAAATCGACTTCTTTATTTTAGAAAAGGCTTCCACTAGAACACTAATACAACCCTCTAACATCTATTAAGAAAACTATATAGAGGAAGATTACTCACCAAGTCGAAAATCTTGAACAGGAGGCTCGAATTGCAGTGTTCTAACCAATAGCTCTTGGGTTTCACCATTGTTGTGTGTTATGCTCTTGATTCAAATGTAGTGTAGCTGAAGCTTTGGGTGTCTGCATGAATAGAGAGGGAAATAAAAGAAGAGTGAGTGACTTTCGTGTAAACCCTCAAATTAGAAGATAAATGGGTGTTTTTATACTAAAAAAAACTCAAACTCTCTTTCTTCTTGCTTTAGCTTCATTGCCAAGTGGATAGCCTTAGATTTTGACTATTGCATGTTGGATAAGTGGCGCTTAGTGGATGCATGTGGGACAAGCAGCGCACTAGCTGACGCATGTGGGACAAATGGTGCACTAGTTGATGCATGTGGGATAAGTCACTAGCTGATGCATGTGGGACAAGTGACACACTAGCTAATGCATGTGGAATAAGTGGCACACTAGCTAATGCATGTGGGACAAGCGGGGCACTAGCTGATGCATGTGGGACAAATGGTACACTAGCTTATGCATGCTTGACTGTTATTGGGCTATGGTGAGTGGCACACTTGGCTAAGATATAAGGCACACATATTTGAAAGTGTTCGTGAAAAGAATTCACTTGCCAAGTGGCATAGGTCCTTGAAAATTCGAAATGCTCTTCACCTATCCCATAATTGCTTTCCTAGGAAACCTAAGAACACTTCGCATGTGTGCCAAGTGTCCTTTTGTTGCTAGGGATAGGGATTTTCAGAATCCCCTTTGACCTAATGTTCGAAACCCTCTCGTTTAGAGTTTTTTAAAACATAGCATGATCAAGTCCACATAAACCGACATACCTTTAGAGCGAAAACCCGTGACATGAATTTTGATAGCTTTGAACATGTGAAGGTCTTACATCTTGATCTCCTCATAGATCAGAACTAAGCAAATCATTTCCAAGCCTAGTCTAAGTCCTGAAGCCTCACATTATCCATAAAAAATCTGATCATTAGGAGATCAACCCCAAATCAATATTATTCAACTATCAAGATACTAACCATGACATGTATTATTGACTCTAGATGGCATTATAAACCCTAATACCTTGAATGAGGGAACCCCCTCGAGGTCAATGTCAGGGGACGGGGGCACCATCTAGGACTCTCAAATAGAATGGTAAAAAAGGACCCCATAAAATCGCAAGGAGAGCAACTCCTTTCTAGGAGAGAGTTTCACAATGCCCACATTGACCGGTGGGGTCAGAGAAGAAGGCTTTGAAATAGTTGGGAAAAGCCCCTTGGGCTGTGTAAGATTGGCCGTCAGAAGATCAGCCCTATCTTGCTGAAGAGAATCAAAGCCGCTTGCCCTTCATGGGGAAGAAGAAGAAGGCGCGGCATGAAGAGGCAGTATGGTCACCACGAGCCTCTTCAACAACAAGAGCCTTGGCCACTGAACGAGCACCGCAACAAAAGTTTGCCCCGAAGGGGGAATGGGCATTTAGTTGAAGTCAGCTTTAGCAAGAGACTCCATCTTGGGTTTCTTCCCCTTCCCCTCCACTGGCAGGATAGGGGAACACCTACAGACTTGAGGCATAGTCGCCTACATCGGTACAATCCGGTCAGTGAAACGTATGTTGGCTGGAGGAGGCAAGTATCTTCGAAGGCTGCCCTCATCCAACAAGGACTCGAAAAAGACAGCATTCGAATGGGCTTTCACCCAACCATGAACGACCTCAATCTGGCTTACTTCCTCAAGAGTCGTCAAGGGTCTGAAACTCTTATCATCGCCCACGACCCCCAAGATGGCGCGAATGGGGGAGTCATACCGGTTGACCTGCCTGACCGGGAACTCCCACCCTTTGTCTTACAAGAAGAAAAGAACTGAATCCACCCCTTTACCCTGTTATAATGAGGCTCCAAATGAGCCAATGCCAGAATGGACCTGAAACATGATACTCAGAACCTGCCTCCTTCAGTGCTCACCGCCAGATGACGCAACATGATACCAAGATCCTCCAAGTGGAGTTGGGCACGTGCCAAGTGCAGGTAGTCTAGCACATCACAAATTGGATAGCAGAAAGGCAGCCTAAGGCCGCTGGAGAACATGCTAGGCTACACAGCCACCTTCGATGCGTACCCTTCAGAGTCCATGTCACCTTCATTGGGGGCAGCACCTCAAACTCTAAGATACTAGGCACCTTGTACGTTGTCTTCAATTAATCCAACTCACCAAGAGTCACCACCGACCGCCACTAGAACCTATCGAATCTTTGTGACTCGATGCAGACCTTTGGAGGATCTAAGCCCCTAGAGCATGTGACTAACTAGAAGGCTTGGTAGGCTCAGGGTTTTTAGGGGTAGGATGTGAAGAGTTCTTTGGAGCCATGTGAATGTAAAGGCGGAAGAATGGAAGACCGATTACATGCAAAGAGAAGTTTGAAGAGAAAGGAAGGTAGCGTGAAGAACTCTGAGAAAGGAAGAGAACGCAAAATGGGCTCCAACGACAAAGGGGGGAAATTAAATAAACCCCAGCATGATCAACATCTCAAAATCATGGGAATGCACGCGCCCCACAAAATTGGTAAGATGTGCACGAATCCTATGGCATGTATTGTACCATGCGACATGGACAGAAGGAGCCGCCTAACACCATCAATGTTGAGGGAACTGGAAGGACGCAATCAAGTTCAAAATCCAACTGTCAGAAAATGTGCCAATAAAGTCTGGAAAGGAACCATGGCCTGACCTCGTTAAATAACAAAAAAACCATACAAGCATAACCTAGAGCCCAGAACCTGACACGTAGAAGAGCCCGAAGAGTAATAGCCACCGAGAAAAAATTATAGCATGAAGACGAAGGCAAAAAAAAAAAGGAATTCCCATCGGACTAGTCCGATAAGAATTGGTGGGGTAACTGTAAGGGGGTTTTCCGCTCCTATCAGTCTGTATAGCAAGCCCACAAGGGACCACTAGGGAAGTAAGTTAGGGAGCCTGACAGAGCCCAACCACCCTCCTCTAAAAGGAGTCAGTGGGGCTTTAAAAAGTACTCAACCCATGAGCAAAACCCGTCCATGAAGCAACCCACGTGTGGGGAAAGCGGAGGGTAAGCGCAAATGGGACTCGTCGCCCTAACACCTCCCTGATGACACCCTACACTTGGGAACCTATGTAGGCAGGTGGGTAGAAAATACAAGGAGCCTTCAATCTCCTGACAGAAGGCATGGAAAGGCTTAAAAAGGAACGTCTGCATAGTAAAGTGAGTCAAGGAGCCACGCCGTATTAATGGCGCCACTCCTCAGACTCTAAAGCGCATTAATGAAGCCACCCCATAAGCCACGCCAAATTAAAGGATTTTGACTAGGCGAACAGTGGAAGTGACATGGACTCCCTAGAGCCAAGTATGAGTTGTCACCACCCAGAAACCTAGTAAAAAAGCCGACCCCCAGATACGAAGAACCTCTCTCTGATTCTACTAAGTTCATGCACAAACTACTAAGGAAATATACTAACTTAAGCATAGGAGATTCCCCAGCCTCCACCAACGCCCCCCACTCTTCATTTTCTTAAGTGTGTAGGTGAAAGACTCAAGACCCAAGTTTTTAGAACCTGGTCCAAATGCATACGAAACACGACGTTAACAAGAAGTATACAAATAGATTCTGGTGCTTGATGCTTTATTTTGGTCTCAATCTTATCCACTACATGTGCTTAATTCTGTATATGGACTTCTAAGTTCTTAGACCACCCTTCTCAGCATCAAGCCTCATCCATTGTTGTAACGATGTTGCAGTTTGATGTGAAGGAGTGATTAGCACTAATTTTCAAGGAGTCATGAGTTTTGACTTGGGATGCAAGAGACAATATAGGAATACATATGAAAGCTCATGGTATTGGGAGATGGTCTATGTACTATCGCGGTGTGGTAAGAGTTGACTTAGTAAGTGTGGGGTCGGATTAGGGAATGATGTCTATATGGAAACCTTAGCTTTAGACAGGTTGATGAGGTCACTAGAGTACATAGCAGAAATGTGGCACTTAGTCATATGATGGTTTGGGAGTATGTTTTAGTGGATATAGAGGAAATTGTTTGCGATTTGGAGATCCTATAGGAATAAAATTACAACTACACATTTACATAAGAAGCTTCCAGGTGACCAAATATGATTACATTAAAGGTTTTGAAACCAAAGATTAGGCCTCAATGGTAAACAATGTAATCTGAACTATAAGGCACTAATTGCTAGGATCCTTGGATGTCTTAGATTATTTTGGTGGATTTGAAAATTATGATACTATTTTTGGGGTTGTAGATGAAAGGTCCTATTGGAAGAACTAAGCATGGTCTTGATATGGAATTAGAGATACAAGAACAATCACATTATGTGCTTTTGGGAGTAACCACAGTCAACAAAGCAAATTTAATGTTAGACTTAGTTCATCAAGTAAGGTAGTGCATCTCTAGTTTTAATATTGTCTTTTGTCCACTGCTTGCCGATTTCGAGGAAAAAATCTTTCCATAAAGGGGGGAAGATGTGACAACCCGAACTTAACCAAGTCCTAGTCTATTACTTTCATTACATTTAGTCTTGGCCCACTTAGTTATCAGTCCAAGTTTTGGCATGTAGAGAACATAGGAAGCAACAAGGGCCTTGCCCATCTTAAAGAAGAGGCGCCCAAGCCCACTAAGAGGCCATGGGCTAGTGAAAGTCGGCCACTAAGGGTCTTGGGCTTATGGAAAAACCCTAATTAGGATTTTGGCATGGAAGGCTTCTACTTGGAAGCGGAAAAAGCTTTTAGCTTTCCCTAGAATTTCGATCATTAAGAACCTAGGGAAGAAGCACGTTGGTTAGCACATTGATGCCACTTGACAAACATGCTTGAAGGTTTCTAAAAGAAGCTAAGGAGATGGAAGAGAATGTAATGTTCGGCACACACCTAGGGCACACCCCCTTCTCACCTACCCACCTGCCACATGGCCAACATGCAAACCTACATCCAGGGTACATTGAACCTAGACAAGAAAGTACAAGAAGTGGGAGAGCGAGAAGAGGGTTTCGGAACCCTAATAGCCACACCCCTGCACTTGTTTGAGTTCCTAGAAGATGCAATGATGTGGGGCACCTAAGGAAGGTGAAAAATCATAAGCACAAGGTTCTAAGAGGCCCTAGGGTTTGGCCAAAGGGATTACACGTCTAGCTATGAAGAGCCATCAACCATTTTTTCCATGTGTCATGCATGCATGGAATGTGGGAGTTTTAGAAAAGTGCAATCATAAGGAAATGGGAAGTGGCTCATGGGACAAAATGAAGTAAAAAAACTCAAGTCTCAAGGAGACTCTAGGGTTTCTGCCAAGTGGTCTACATAACCAACCACAAAAGGCAACCACCACTTTTGCCACTTGTCACCATGCGTGAAGTACGAGAGTCTCTAAAAGAGTGTAATCATGAGAAAAAGGAATAGGGGGCTTTGGCTATTGCCACACATGACTTTTGAGGATTCTAGAAGAATCTTTGTGGGAAGTGAAGACAAGAGGAAGAGAGAGGGTCAGCTAGGGCAAGAACCACATGCACGCCATTGCCAAATGGCAACCATGCACACACCCGAACCCCAAGACACCAAGACCCCTACTCAGGATTTCGACTAAAATACTAACCTACCCTTGAAGGTTCATTGAACCTAGATCATATGGGGAACATTGACAAGATTTTAGGGTTTAGGGTTAGGGCAAGATTTTGGGGTATGTGTCACTCATGCATAAGGGCTTGTGACATTTCTAAAAATAGGGAAGTTTTAGCCAACGCAAAAGGCCTTGTGCCACATGGCATCCATGCACATAAATCCCTTTGCTTCCCAATGTCTAAACCAAAGATGAGAAGGTTTTGAAGATTAGGGCAAAGGGAATTCCGAAAATCCCTATCCCTAAACACTTGGCACACATGCGAAGTGTTCTTGGGTTTCCTAGGAAAGCACTTCTGGGGTAGGCAAAGAGGATTTCGAATTTTCAAGGACCCACGCCACTTGACAAGAAAATTAAAACTTTTTAGATTTGTGTACCCTATATCCTAGCCTATTGTGCCACCCACCATCACCCAATAACACTCAAGCATGCATAAGCTAGTTTGCCACTTGTCCCACAAGCATCAACTAGTTTGTAACGCCCGTCCTTGCGATGGGACTTTTTATAAAATGATTTTAAAAAGGATGACAGGAATTACCGTTCATTTTAAAACTTTTTACTTCCATACCCAGGGTGCAAGATTTTACGTTATAAAATAAAACTTGTTTTGAGAATAAAAGAGGTTTACAGCAAAAAACATCAAACTTAAAATAAAAAGGCCTCTCATACATTTAAAACTTTCATGCCTAGACTTATGTGCTCTTCCTCTTGGGCCGTGTCCGTCTTGATGTATTCTGCTTATTTAGTTCCTGAGGGGGGAGGGGCATACATAAAAACTAAAATGAGTCGAATACTCTGTAAGCATTACTTCATACCGTAAAAATATAGCAACATAGAATTTCAATTATGCATTCATCACTCATATGTACATACATACAAGACAATAAGCATACATTCATTTTGAAAACATCACTAGGTGGGGATTTTATTGAAAATGGGTTTTTTTTCATAAAAAATTTCTCCCACCACTTGCCTGCATTTCTTAAAGAGTCTGAAGACTCGTACATTCTCTTATCACTTTCCATTGGCCTTTACACATTGTTACACCCTATATGCTAGGGTTAGCGGGTTTTCCTTTGGACCCTGATTCCTCCCTTGGCCTTGGGTCAGGAATCCATCGGTCTAGTGGCAATACTGGGTGCACTGCCAACACTATTTATCGGTATTGCAATCTGCTCTTTCAATGGTACCCGCATTCGTTCATACATTCATCATGGCCATTACTTATTTTCATACATCATAGCAGTCATTCCTTCATTACTTAGTTCATTCATGGAAAATGTCATTTAAAAGTATAAGCTTAAACATCACTCGAGGCATCATTCGAACCATCGGTTCGTGGCATCCATAAAAGATTAGGTCATAGGGACAGTTTAAAACACTTTCTTCGCATCGCTTATAGCATCGGTTTGTAATAGCATGAGGCATAAGCCTTACATTTTCATTTTAAAAGACCACATCCAACATCTACTGCGTATAGTCATCCATCACATGCATACAATTAAATAATTGGGTTGCATAAAAAATGGCTCCCAAGAATGGCCATTACATACATATACTTGAAGACTTATACTTAGCATGTTTTCATAAAACGTTGTTCATTTTGTAAAGCATTGTAAAGGGAAGTATTTTCTTTTCATTTCATTCGTATCTTTAGAAAACTCTAGAAGCGTATGAACATAATACTTACCTAGACTTCATGCTAATTACATTTCATGTAGTCCATTCATTTGCGTGTCAGATCGCAACCTACATACATACATAACATAACCTTAGCGTCATTCTCTATCTAGTACATAAGCAACTAAACAAGAAATAGAACTACACTTCACTTAGAAACACTCTCCTTCTATCCCAGGCCTCTACTTGTCCCTTACTATGCTTCCTCTTTCGAGGATACCGTAAGTGGGTCACTACCTCTTCCAAACTTAACATCCTACCTTGAGTGCTTATCCACTAGAGTGAACCCCATGATTCACCTTAGGGTTAAGACACTAGGACCTACACCTTACTCTTTCTATCAATCTCATTCTAATGCATAACTTAGACCAACAAAGTCATGCATTTCAATCCTATTCAATACACACAACACTGGCACATCCAAGCCTACGCTTCATCATCATCCTCATCCTCATCTATGCATACCACACAACTTTAAGGCAACACTGAGGCTTAAACATCGTGTACCTATGCTTAAGACAGATTATCCATTATGTATGGTAAATTCGTTCGGCACGTGTCAAACTAGATTACACATGTACCCTACTCCCTTTTATCACCCAACATAAAATCTGTTGAATGCCCGCTTGTGTAGACAAGCATCATAGTCCGATACCAACCTTTGCTTACTCGGTTGGCAAGACTCTTCCTACTTCCCATCCCATTACAAGTTCATCTCAACACTTAACACAACAGGACTCCATTCCCAACTACACCTTATGTCATGTCACGTAGCTCGAGACTACTCCCAAGCTACACTGTGACTTTGTCATGTCACCTAGCATCCCGCTACGTCACTTCTATGCCACTCCATCCCTTCACACCTACAACAACCATAATACTGCTATACAGTGACACCAGTCACTTTGACCACACAATCACATCACAATTAATCAGGGACATTGTTCCACATTTCCCGATACTACACATCATGCTCTATGCTCCTCAGTAATGCATTCATCCATTCCTTCGTGACACGCCACACAGTGTATCATGATTCACCACATGGAGTACACTCCTCGTGTATTCCCTCCAATCGACACTACACCACATAGAGTACACTCCATGTGCACTCTTTCCAATCCACACTACGCCACGAGAGTACACTCCACGTATACTCTTTCCATTCTACACAGCGTCACGAGAGTACACTCCACGTGTACTCTTCCCATTCTACACTACGCCACGCAGAGTGCACATCGACACACTACACCAAGCAGAGTACATTCCACATGCACTCTTCCTATTCCACACAACGCCATGAGAGTATACTCCACATGCACTCCCTTCAATCCACACTACGCCACGCATCACCCCTACTACACACATCCCAACTACCAATACAGTACACTACACAACTATGCCCAACATTTCACGTACACGAGCACACTTCACATCACCACACTACACAGCGAACTCCACAACACAGCATAGTTCACAACCAACCTCACAATAAAGCTAACGAGGGAAAGGAAAAGAGATTTATTCCAGTGTTGGGATAATCCATGTGTTGCTTGCTGTCCAGGATGCCCAGAAGCCACTGGCTTAGGCGGTGACCATTCCTTCATGGTCACTACAGTGACCTTACAACGGGACTATTTTGGGTGGACAGATCTAGGGTTCTGGGCTAGATCTAGGCTATGCGAAGGTGGCTGACATGGTAGGAGTTCATGGGTGGCGACTAAAGCCCGGTGGCTGCTAGCTGTGTACAATGGCTATTTTGGGCATTTGGGAGCTGTTTGGGTGTTGGGTCAAGCTATTAGGCATTGGGTTGAGGTCTTGGGGTAGTGGCCTCATGGTGGTGCCGAGGTGGGACACGGCAGAGACACGGTGGCCAGTGGAGGAGCTTGGGTCGTGGGTCTCAAACAAGGGAAATGGAGGGGGGAGCTTGGCTGGCTATGGCGGGGCATGAAGGGGCTAAGGGAGGTGCTGGGGGCTTCATGGAGCTCGGTGGTGGCTTGAGGCGGTACGGTGCGTGGGTGGCAGTGGATCTAGTCGTGGGTCATAAAGGACCCATGAGAAAGTGAGAGAACGTGTGGGTGATGGGGGCTTCAGTTGGGCATGGGGAGGCTAGCAGTAGGTCACTGGTAACATAGGAGGATACTAGTGTTGGTGTGATGACGTGGGGGTGGCTAACAACGGCGTTACGGGGAGAAACCCATGCACATATAGGGGCTGCGTGCATGCGATGGGAAAGGGAGGAGGGAGGAGAGAGAGGGAAAGGGAAAAGTGAGGGGGAAAGCTAGGGGCTAGGGTTTTAATCCCAACCCTTTACCTTGGGGTTTTCAAAACGATCTAACAGTAGGCTTTAAATACTGATTTGAAAATGCGTATATACTAACTTAACTGAAAACACTAAGAGGAATTACGATAGAATATGATTTAAACTAAACCTTAACTTATAAAATAATAAAAACTTTCATCATTAAATAAATGATGAAGTTTGCTAATTATCTTTTTAAGAGAATAAAACCATTTAATTACATAGAGTTTTCAACATAATTTAAGTACCATAATATTTTAAATAACTAAAATCATTTAGATAAATGATTTTCTACAATTATAATATTTTTGTAGCTTTCAAAAATATTATAATTATCTTACTTAAAATCAGGCTTGGTTCAATAACACTGGAAACACCCCATTTAAAATACTTCTCAAACATTTAAAATATTTGAGGTCTAATACGCAAAACAAGACTCATGACCTTTCGAGAGAGAAAGGAGCGGGTTGTTACATTCTCCCCTCCTTATATTAAATTCCATCATTGGAATTTGCCTTATTCATGGGAGAAAATGAGCGGGTTGTTACATAGTGTACCACTTGTCCCACATGCATCAGCTAGTGTGCCACTTGTTCCACATGCATCAGCTAAGCACCACTTGTCCAACATGCACCAGCTAAAGATCTGCCATGCGCCACTTTTCCAACATGCAACAGTCAAAATCTAAGGCCATCCACTTGGCAATAAAAGCTTAAGCAAGAAGGAAGAGAGTTTGGTTTCAAGGGGATAAACTCTAGTGGTTCATTCAGCTCCACCTACCTGAGCGCCTATTCATCTCGAATCTCTCCATCTATTGTGGTATGTTCGGGAGGGGGCGGGAGAGTGTGGTCATTGCCCGAGGTGTGGACCACATGCACCCTGCCATCCCTTGGCTTCAATTCATGCACGTAACACTCCTGTGCCAAGACTTGCTCTCCTCGAATTTCTCCCACTCCCTGAGAGGTCAGGAACTTCATCTTCAACTGGTAAGTTGACGTCATCGCCCTTAGACTGTTGAGGGTAGGGCCTCTCAGCACTTCTTTCCCATGATCTCCTCCTCCACTCCCTCTCTGGTCTCCATGAGGGAGGATACCATGGCCTCAGTGGCCTAGTCTACTCGCTTTCCTCTTTCAAGGAAATGCAATCTTCTGTGTTAGTGGATTGACAGAAGGTGCAATAGCAGCGACTAGTGCTCCTGTAGCTGTCTTCTTGGAAGGCTTGCCAGTCTTCTTTCTAGATGGTGAGCACAATTTGGTTAAATTGAAACCCCAGCCCTCTCTTAGAGGCTTACTCCCTCTTGTTGTCACGTCATCCATTCTCTGACTTTTCGCGAGCTTTACTCTTGGTGCCTTCCCTTTCATGTCTGCCTGATCCAGTCCTTTTTTTCTATGTTCGATCAAGGCTCAGAGTGTATCTTTGGCGTTAATGAAGTTGTCGGCTTGATACATGAAATCCCACAGCATGGCGCTTCCAAAGTTATCTTTTCATCTTAGTCATATGTAGTCATGCGCTCTTTGTTGAACATGGATATGTATTCTTTCAAACCTTCATCTTCCGCCTACTTGATGGTAAGGAGCTACGCTACGGGGCATCTTCTTCTTCTGCTCACAATAAATAGTGCGATGCCCCTAGATTCCACTTGCGATCGGACATACATTTGAAGCGTCGGAACATGTAACACAAGATTACTTGCCCCCGTTCATAACAGATAAAGATGCAATGCACCTAGCATGTATCTAACGATATGTAATATTCACAGCAGATAATTGTTTTCTTTGAGTAATACCCAACTAAAGAAATCACAAATACTTAAAACATGATTCATACATACTAAAAGGATAAACATCCACAATGATAGTATGAGTCTCAAAAGACTGCAATCTCAAAACATGGGAGACCGAGCTCCATAATTACATCACCATAATATAATCATTGGCTTCGATGAGCAACTCACGTAACTTAACCAACAATGCCATAATACTATCCAAAAATCTAAGGAGGCCACAAGCTCCGCATCACGTTGGCAGCGTCTAATCAACCTCTTCCAATCGGCTAAGCTTCGTTCCCTCTCCTCGACCTGACACATCTCCTACCATTCAGGGTAATGGTAGTTGGGACTACTACGGTGAGATTTGAATACAAATCTCAGTAAATTAAATGAGAGTTTCCACACAAGTTAATGATGCATGCATAGCAGTAGAGGCATGAATGCATAATCAAAGTCATAAGCAAGTATAAAATAACTTGATGTGGAACATGGCATAAACTGACATGACATGAACTTAACCTGAAATTTGACATAACATGAACTTGATCGGAATAATATGAACGTGAACTTGAAGCATGACTAAACGTGAACTTGAATCATGAACTTGAAACATAACAGGAACATAAGAGTGAAATACATGAACTTGGAATATTGTTCAATAAGCTTAATAAATAAACATGGCCATGTCGGTGCTACACAGGTCTCCTTAAGCCATGTGTCCCTGCCAATTATCACATCACAACACAGGTATATGCACCAGCTGTGAGTGCGTTAACATACATGCCAGTTCACAAATATCTGCACCTATTGTGGACACATGTACTATACTTATCCTGTGTCAGGTATCTGTACCCTCACGAGTACGTATAACATGAAATTGAAGTGAGGCACCATCGGCATTAGTGCCCGCTGCGCTCCAATGACTAGTTAATTAGGTACCATTAGTAGCTCATTGATCTTCACCTTGTCAACCAGGAAATTTTACAATAGTTTACACACTCCAACGTGAACAAAGGTGTTCCACTAGAATATTACCTCATTCTAGTACTTAGGGTCGTGATAGACATAAACAGACTTGACATGACTTGAAAGGTTGTTCCCAAGATACACAAGTTGTAGTCGAGATGAAATGTGACATGAAACAAAAGGAAAAAAGCCCTGACGTAACATAACATGACACGAATGTTAGACAAAAGACATGACGTACTATGAGATAAAAAATATTTCATAGCATGACATAACGTGTAACAGACAATATTTCATAACATAACATAACAAATAACAGACAATATTTCATAACATGACATAACATGTAACAGAAAATACTACGTGAGATGACATATGTGTAATAGATAGCATTACTTAACATGACATGCTTGTAGCAAATAGAAATACATGACAGAATAAATTATGTAAAAAAAAAGTATTTCATGATAGAATCTAATATATGTAACAGATAAAGACATGGCATGGCATGACATATATAATAATATACATATATAAATTGTAGTTCCGTTACCCTTCACAAATAGAGTAATCTGATAGTAAGTTAAGATCTAACTTATAATGATTGTTGCGTTACGAGGATTAAGCAAGAAACACGAGAAACTATAAGTAGGGATTCTAAAAGTTAGAAACCTTATAACTAACAATTAGAAACATAAAAAAAAAAAAAAAAATGCTAACTTAAAGTAAAACTACAATTTTATCTTCTACATGTAGAAAAATGATCATTTTATCCCTAACTTAAAGATTTCACATTTTAACTCTAAAAATTACCAAAATTTACATTCCTCATATAAATTTTGTTCTAAGTTCAAATATCAACATGGAAAAAATTAAAGGCCGAACCTATCAAAGGCCACATCTCTTAATTTTTGTTGCCATTTCTTCCAACTCCAAAACTCATTATCAAACTGATATATTACAACAAAGATCCTCATATCCTAAGTTTAAAAACATGTTTAAAACATCCAACAAAAATGCTTCTCATAAACATAAAAAATTTTAGTAAAAAGATCCAAACTTTTTAACTAAAATACAAACTCTTGAATATCAAGGTTTTCACCTATTTCAAAGCATGTCCAAAAACTCCAAAAATCCAAACATTTCTTCTAACATATTCATAACACATTCCTAAGACCTAAAATGCTTTGAAGCAACACATAAAGGTCACAAAAAATGACAAAATCACATCCAACACTTAGCCAAAAACATAATTTCTTTCACAACTAGCTTTTATCAAACACTTAATCCAAGGCATTCTATCATGAGATCTTCAAACCAAAACATCATATGGTTTAAAAACTGTGTCCTAAAGTATATCCAAGCATTAAATTTAAAACCACATGGCTAAAAATAATTCAAAACAAGGATCTAGACAAAAACATCAAACGTTTGACCCCTAGCGAGTAATCTCTTACATAAAAATTCACATATTTGAAACTAACGCCAAAACCCTTCAAACTAACATCCAAAAATGTAGACAAAAGGCTTAGGATCATCAAATAAAAATATCAAAGCCACTGAAGTAAGATTAAACCACAAAAGACTCAAACTTTCTTAAAAGAGAAATTGTTTTTCCTCTTCCAGTTTCTAAATTTCTAGATTTGAGAAAATATTTCATCAAAAGATTTAATCATGCAACTAATTTCCAACAAACATTCATATATTCATGTTAACAACACTCCATAAAACTTTAGGACCAAGACTTGTCCATTAGCTTGGTCAAAAACTCCAAAACATAACTCACTATCCAGATTATCGTCTAAATTGACCTTTCCACGGTTAAAACAAGTTTTGACAGATCAAAAGACCATGAAATCAAATTTTCATGAAGGAATCATTGTGAGAAGATGCTTACAAAATTCCAAGAAATGGAATGCAAAAGGCCTCTGGAATCTTCCTGAGAGAGTTCTCAAGGGTTTCTCTCCAAGAATGGGGATGAAAAGTGATGAAGTTAGGGAACTGGTGACCTGCATGTCTAAAATACTTATGAAAACGGAGGTATGGCCTTGTATGACATCTTGAGGCATGGAGGTTAGGTCACAAAAAGGTGAAAATAGTGAAGGGGGATGGTTGTTGCTGTTGCAGTGTGGAAGGGAGGTGATGAGGTGGATTTTCCTCTCACATCAAGGGACTATTTAGGGCTGTTGAGAGCAGAGGTTGATCTGCCATGGGTGGGTGGAAACTTCCTCTAGAAGCTTTGCCTAGGTGGCCAAAACTCATGGGCCTTAAACAAGTGGGCTTCATTTTGGGTTTCAAGAGGGTTTGGGGAGGGTTTAAGGTGCTATTAAGACCAAATCCAATTTTTCTTGGCCCAATCAAATTTTCAAGGTTTAAAAGGGTTGGATAATGATGTCATAACATGATTTTGAGGAATTAATAGCATGTGAAAGTAATTTAATCAAGTGATTAAACACAATGCTAGAAATCAGATCAAATAGAGTTAGGAGGCCAACTTTAGGGTTTGGGGAAACCGTTTAGGGTTTTGGTTTCAACCAAGATTTTGGGATTTTAATTGAATTCCAACCATTTAGGGTTTCACTAAGGTTAAAAACCCTCTTTGGTTCGGCACAATTTGGATGGTTGGATGGAATAGAGTTTTGCTTAAGTGGCATGATCTCACACCTCGATTCCTTCACTTCCAATGTCATGGTTTCTCTTGGTGCCAAACCCAATACTATTCACAAAGTGTCGCTAACATCTCGGCAAGTTTCCAAATAAAGCTTCTCTAACCTAATTTGGACATTCTACATTGTGATTCTGAAAACACTGCACGAGGTGCTACTATCGAATTTACTATTCACTCTGAAAAAATGAAAGATAAAATTTGCACTAAAAAATCTTAAATATACACACTAAACTAACTGTGCAATTCATTTATCGAAATTCAACCCCGAAGTGTCTCAAAATAAACAAAATGCATTTTCGAGTAGGCGTTTCATCCGAAAATTGAAAATCAGATTATTGCTCCATGAAATCCTAAATAATCAACTGAGTCTAATGGCGCAGACCATATCACATTCTGACACTTCTAACTATCTCAAATAAATAAAATTGCACTTTTAGCACCATAGTGAGTGGTAATACTAACTATGCTGACAAACTAAAATCTACACAATTGGTCAATTCGTAAAAACTTATGAAATTTTCACGAGGTTCCTAAATCCTATAGAAATTCCACCATTGAATTTCTAGCGTGCTGTTACAAATTGTATGAGGAACAGACGAGCCAACTCCCCATGTAGAGCTGTTTATGGACTCAGGTGCCAAGGACTTGAACCATACTTTTGCCCAGTCCTTTTAGGCTCAGTGGAAAAGCTCTACAAGCCACTTCTCCTCGGAAGCCATGCAGGTGAACCATTCGAACATAATATTTTATACGTTCGAATGTAACCATTCCAAAACGACATTGTCTAAGTTACGTTAGAACAAAACATTATTATAGTTCGAATGTAAAACCATTTCTCATATACCTTTAGTGAAGGGTTCCTAAAACCGTCACAGAAAATGATTTTTTGTGACAGTTTCAAGACTTTCGCAAATTTAAAACTGTGACAAAAACTCAATTGTGTTGTAGTGTGTTAGAGCCCGCATCATGTATTCGAGGATCTTCTAGTAATCATGAACATTGTGAACAAGTTAGAAATCACCATCGTTGCAAAACATTGACTTAATTAGCTGTAAATTAAATATCTCAATCTTCAATAATTTTATACAAAAGTAAGAGGACTTTTCTCCTAATGAGCCAAAATGGGCTTGAACATCAACACACACATCTATCGGACTTTCTTATACATTATGTAGATTATCCTTTGATCAGTTCTCCATAATGTGTATTGTTGGACCGTGAATTGATAACTCATCAAAAATTAATTATTACTAGAAACGTTACATGCACTTAAAGCCTTCTACGAGATTCAACACAGAAATATATAAAAGATAGAAAACCGGTATTACGGACATACCCAACACACGTAAATGCATTCTTGTACATTAAAAAACCAATTAAAAAGATTCTTGTACGTTAAGAATGGGTTTATTATAAACATTAAGCCTCTATTGCATACATACAAGCTAAGTATAATGACATTCCGTACTTGTTTTAATTATCGCTTACAAAACCAAAGATAGTAAACATTAAGAGGGAGTAAACATTAGTAAAGGGAAAGGCAGACTTGAACCAAAATTTGTGTCCCATGGGACGTCTTCTCTACTACTGGCCTCCTTAGTTATTCTTAGGTGGATGAGGTTTCGGGACGTGGTAATCAGCATTAAAAGCTACGAAACCAGCCATTTTGGCATCATCCTTGGGTTGAGGAACTGCTTTTATTCGCAATTTACAGTTTACATTCTGAATTCGAACATAATTGGCCGCACTCCCTTTAATCTTCAAATCGTCTCCTTTCAAACCCTCGTCTTTCCCCATTCCCATATCCCTTTTAATCATCATTTTCCTTCCTGATCCAAGCCCTTTTCCAACGTACTCAGCCTCAGCTGGAACACCACCATAGATTTTCTGGTATAAAATCTTACTTAACTTAGAATCACGCAAATACGTACCCATCATAAAGAAAATTATAACTTTGAGAACTATCATGGCTGTTTACCTCTTCAACATTCATACGAGTACTTCTTCTTCCTGCAGTTGGCAGCTCACGCGTTTCAGGAATCAGTACTGCTTGGCCGCCCGGAGCTAAAAGAAAAATATTTAGGAAATATCTTTGGGAATACCTTTAACTGAAATCTAAATTTCAACAACAAAGTCGACGGAAAGAAAGAAAGTTACTTATGTACCTTCAGTTTGTGCAATAGATCGAGAGTCTCTTACATGTAGCATCAGGAACATAAGTATAAAGCTAACGACCCTTATGGACATTGTTCTGTCCTTTCTTCTTCGGTATATATGTTTGTTCGTTGAGCAACAAAGGAGAGGAATTAGTGAAAGAGAAGTTGCATCTTTATAGACTAGTCCAGACCCTGGTCAAAGCTAGGTTTCCGACCCTTACCCTTTCTCCATTTCCTAGAATAAATATGATTAATAAGTATATGCAGTTACTTAGGAAGACTAAAAGGGCAAAAAAAAGGTGTTCAAATTAGCTTGAGTTGTGAAAAGTTGAAACTGGATTCCCAGCTGGCTTCAAACTGTTAGGGAAAAGGTCTATAATCGCGTGGAATGTCAGATGTTGGTGTTCAGCGCTTGTCTGCCGCCATGCATGCAACGAGGAGTGTTTTTTTTTTTTTTTGGTGGCCAAGGTTGACCAGAAACAAGCCCTAGGTTTCTATTTTTATTTTATTTGGGTGATCCAAGTCCCCATATCAACAAGTAGTTAAGAACTGTTCTGTGTCTCATATCATCAGGCGCAAAGCTAAAAGGGAGTTTGAGTTAAAGACGAAAATTAAGTTACAGCTGCCGGCCAAGTTGCCTTTGGCACGCTTTCTTATACAAATGGAGGCTACCTGCTACCATATGCTTAGACTAGGTTTTTAAATGTGAAGAGAGTCCTTTTCATTTTCATAATTGGTTTTTGTTTTTTTTTTTGGGTTGTTGAAGTGAGTTGAGTTGAGATAATAAAATATTGTTAGAATATTATTTTTTAATATTAAAGTTGTTTTGGGATTTGAAAAAGTTGAATTATTTATTGTATTTTGTATTGAGATTTGAAAAAGGTGTAATGATGAGTTGAGATGAGATGAGTTGTAATGTTAGTTTCATGAGTTGGGGGTAGTTTAGGACTTGGTTGGATTTAAAGATAAAATGAGATAGTTTTAGATGAAAGATGAAAGTTAAAAGAAATATTATTAAAATATTATTTTTTAATATTATTATTGTTTTGAGATTTGAAAAAATTGAATTATAATTTGAAAAAGTTGAAATTATTTATTATATTTTTTGTGAAAATTTAAAAAAATTATAATGATTAGATGAGATAAAACATTTTCTGAATTCAAATGGATCCTTAAACAAGTTCTGAATTACTTTAGCTCAACTGCTGGAGAACATTTGTTTTTGAATTTTTAAGATCATAATTAAGGTTCTTAATTCTTTTCTTTTTTGAAATTTTATTTTCTATTGTTTATTTAGATTTTTCTTCCATTTATCAGAATTTGATTAGAAGAAAATTAAACTAAGTACTCGATCGCTGCGCTGTTGGTTCTAGTACTTTTGGTGCGCTGGCACAATTAACTTGCATTCTGCAGATTGAATAAGCTTAATTCTTGCATGTTACCATTTTATGTACTTGATTCTGCTAGCTGGGCTTTAAAGGAATCTGAAAGAAATATTCTTTTTCGGCCACTCAAGGCATCTCAAATTAAACGGGAAGAAAAGACAGTATTCAGTTCTTTTAAACAAACAACTGATTATGCCAGCATTGAGGAAAACATTCGGCCAGAGCCTATATTTGAGATTGAAAATTAAGTGCTGGTCGCATTGACTCAGATCAGTCATGCATATGATGAACAGCATTATTCATTATATAGATCTCGCCAATTAATTCGATGCTGTGGATACTTTAAAAATTATAATTAGTGGGAACACGAGGATTTAGTACTTTCCGACTAATGTTTATATATGTAAGTGGGCACATGAGCCGCACAGGGCAGCTACCCCAAGAGCACAATATACCGTTTTACATCAACGGTGTCGGTTCTAGTGGTGTTGAAAACAGACATTTTTTCACACTTGTGCCCATATATCAAATTTAGCGTCGCGACTTGGGATACCTGGAAATGCCACATAAGACTGCTCATCCGGGCCAGATAAAAGAAAACGATGACAATAAGGAAAGTATAAACGAGAAATTATCAAATAATCAATCACACGACACAAATTTCACATGTTTCGGCAACTTGCCTACATCTACAGAGGTGCAAAGAATATTATTAACTTAAGGAATCACAAGGTTTAGTGTTTGGGGCGTATTACAGTGCACATCGTATGGACACAAAATGAAAAATACATATTTATATGGTTACACGGCAGAAACCCTAATTTTCCATATTCTGCGATATTCACTTGAGCAGAATGTTGAGCGCGCATTGAGCGAACTCTTTGTCTAGCCTTTTACTTGAGCCATCTGTCAAGCGACTCACAAGCGAACTCTCTGTCTAGCTAGCCTTTTGCTCGAGCCATCTGACGAGTGCCTCACAAGTGAACTCTCTGCTTGGACTCCACTCGAGCCATCTGTCAAGCAACTCACAAGTGAACTCTCTACCTGGACTTAGCTTGAGCCATATGTCAAGCAGCTCACGAGCAAACTTTCTATCTTATCTCTGCTCGAGCCATCTGTCGAGCTTGGCTCGAGCGGACTAAGCCAGGCTCCACAAACTCAATAGCCTGAACCAAAACCAGGTTGGATAACTGCGTTCCAGCATGGGTTTTTGCACCACCTTAATCTGCCCAACCAGAGCTAGTTACAGGTATTACACCCGATACCTTTAACTCCGGTACCCCATTTTATAAATAAAAAATTAAAATCCATCTAAGCCCCCCCCCCCCCCACCGCGTGTGATTTCTCCTCTCTTATCTCTTATCTCTCAGCTCTCTTCTCTCTCTCTCTCTCTCTCTCTCTCTCTCTCTCTCTCTCTCTCTGTGAACAGTGCCTTTGAATAAATCTCAAAAAATAATTCAATTTTTTTAAATCCCAAAATAAAAATTATATTATAAAAATATTTTAATTTTATAATATTTTTTAACCAAAAATTAACAATATTTTAATTTTATAACATTTTAGCCAAAATTTATAAAATGAGAGATATGGGTTAATTACTTGCAAAAGTTTTGTTAGAGTATGATTTTGTTTATCAGTAAAACCGAAAAAACCAGACTAGAGTAGACCAAAACAGGAAAAATCGGAAGTTATGTTTTGATGGTTAATCGGTCCGGTATTGATTCTTAAATTTCCAAAACCAATTGAGACCGGTTTGATTCTATAAAATGTCTAAAACCAAACTGAATCAGTCCGGTTACACTCCTAACCAGCATGAATATTTCTTTGAAACCTTGATTAGTCCATTTGAAATATATATAGTATAAATACAATTATGTCTGAATTGTGAAGAATGACGGATATAGATTGAACTCGCTAGTGCTCCAAAAAAGGCATAAAACCAGCTCTCTTTACCAAATTATGGAGCTATCTTTTGAGCAGTTGCAAACTTAGAAATTTCTCCTCGCAACCACCATTCACATGCTAGTGCTACAACATTTAATTTTGATAAGAAAAAATATAAATACAAGAATAATGTTAAATACAGTTTTAGAATATGTACTCATTTTGTAAAAGATGGGGTCTACCATTAATAATATAACTTTTTCAACTGAGTCACAAATTTACCCACTTTATTCAAAAAGAATGTATAGGACTTGGACATCCTAAAACTGTAAATATCATATTTATCTAAATATCATTATATTAAAAATTAAATATAATCTCATTGAGTTAAGCATAAAAGAAATGAAAAAGTTTATTTTGCTTGTGACACTCATATGCTCGAAGACCAGTGCTGGTAATGGAAAATAGTGTTCATTACTCATATGTATAAAATATGGGTATTATAATTGTGGCCTCCATGTGATTCTGTTTTAATTCGAAGTCGAAGCCACTTTCCTTTATTCGAATCCCCAAGTTTGAACGCCAAATTCAAATACCAGAGCCCCATGTTTCAACTACAATCTACATCCCAAAGTCTTTACTCCCGAGAAGATTTCGAGTCCCTATACAGCAACAGCTAGTTTCCCGTACATATTGGTACAAACACTTGAAATAGAAGAGAAGACCAATGCGACAATCGTGGTTTTTCCTTGGAATTGGTAGAACCTATATAAGCATGTACAACATAGGAAAATGCCACGGAGTTTTTTATGAATCTTTGTGATAATTTCAATCACTAAATTGTGTAAAGAAATGTACGTAATCCATTTATTTTGATGAACAAACACTAGGGATTACATATAAGAGAAGTAATTGTGTAAATGTCAATTTAAAACCTTTCAAAGAGTGGTGACATAACAATTCGTCCCTTTAGAATTAAGAATAATGTCAGTTTTAAAAATTAGAGGAACATGAATATGACTTGCTTTTAAAACTTTCTTCTTTAACGAAGTATCATGCATAAAAATTCAATTTATGAAATAAAACGTACCATATAAAATCAAAAGAAAGTCTACGGAAGCATTATTAAAAATCTCAAATCTTGTTTTATCAGAAAAATGATTATGGGACACTGCAATAATTCCAATGAAGGATGTAGTTCTTGGGGGATGCACACCCCGTGGTAGGAGACCACTAAGTCCTATGAGAGGACAACTCTAGATGATGAAGGGAGTAAACGATGCACAACCCACTTGGGGGCAAAACTTTTTGGGTATCATGTGGACCCTAGTTTGTGAGCAAAAAAGGTGTAGACAGAAAGTTCGCTCGACTGTTGCCCGTGTCAATCTGTTAGTTTGTTTGACATGCGCTCGATAATAGGCTAGAGCAAACCACTAACCCTAGTGTTCGCTCGAGCAGCGCTCGACAGACTACTAGAGCCAATGTTCGATTGGCTGTTTGCTCGAGGCACACTCGACACCCACTCGAGCGAAGAACCCAGCTTTTCTGTTTAGGGTTTCTAGCACCATTTTCACTATATATATATGTAATATTTTTTCTCTTGTGTATACGTTCAGAAAATCAAACAAATAGAGGCAAAGGTGTGAGAGCATATTAAGAGAGAGACAAAGTCCTAGAGAGTGAGAGTTGAGATTGTGCGAGTAGAATGGTACTCTTGTAACTCACTGTGTGTGATTGTAATTTCCTCTAGAATAAAATCCCCTGCAACTCTGTGGACATAAAAAAGTTTCCAAACCACGTTAATTTTGTGTCATGTGATTGTTGCTTTTATTTGTTTGTCATCGTTGGTTTCACAATGACTGATATCAGAGCCAAGTTCGAGTCTGAGGGAAAATGATAGTTGAAGATGAAGTGAAAGCACCTAGGATTGAGGAGTTCGATGGCATTGACTTCGGCTATTGGACGATGCAGATCATGGATTATCTCAATGTGAAGAGGCTACACCCTCCTTTGTTGGGACTGAAGCCAGAGAGCATGGACGATGCTGAGTGAAATCTATTGGATCAACAGGTTCTAGGGGTTATTCGACTAACATTGTCAAGATCGGTTACATACAAAGTTATTAAGGAGAGGACAACAACGGATCTCATGACGACTCTATCTGGAATGTATGAAAAGCCATCGGCAAATAACAATGTGCATCTGATGAAGAAGTTGTTCAATTTGAAAATGTCAAAAGGTATGTTTATGGCCCAACACTTGAATGACGTTAATACAATCACAAATCAATTGTCTTATGTAGAAATTGAGTTTGATGATGAGATTGGAACGTTGATTTTGTTGGCATAGTTTCCAAATTGTTAGGAGACCATGAGGATTATGGTGAATAATTTAGCTGACAAGATGAAACTGAATTACGATGATGTACATGACATGATTCTTGCTGAGGAGGTACGTAGGAAAGACTCTAGGGATTTTTCTGGTACCGGTTTCACCTCGAGTGTTGACGATTGAGGTCGGGGATCTGATAGGTCCAAGAACAAGGGCATGAGCAGGATGAGATCATGGTAGTAAATCACTTGCTGGAGTTGTGACAAGCCGGGCCACATTAAGGGAGACTATCGAAATCAGGAAAATACTAACAATGCTACTGTAAACACAATGGCTGAAGAAATACAGGACCCTCTAATTCTTGCAGTGAATAGTCTAGTTGATGATTGGGTGTTAGATTTAGGGGCTTCATATAACCACACATCGAGAGATCATGCAGAACTATGTTGCTGGTGATTTTGAGAAAATGTACAGGGCTGATGGAGAGGCACTGGATGTAATGAGAGTGAGAGATGTTAGCATCGCACTTCCTAACAGGAGTGTGTGGATTTTGCAGCAAGTCAGATACATTTCAGATTTGAAGAAAAGCCTGATCTCTATGGAACAGCTCGATGACAGCGGTCATACAAGAGCATTTTTTGGAGGAGCGTGGAAGGTCACAAAGGGTGCACTAGTCCTCATGAGTGTTAAAAGATCTAATACTTTGTATCTGACATCAGGTTATAGTGATGTGTGAGAAAATATAGGAGTGCAAAAGAGCAAGCTTGATCCCGTGAATTACATGGGGAAGCAAAAGGGAGTTAGTTTTGTTGTTCCTCACATAAGCCTGGGGAAATCTCCTGAGACCACTGTGTTGAGCAAAAGTGTGAGGCATGGGAGCAAAGCGTCTAGTGTTCCATGGACATCTACACTATAAGTGATGCTCGCAGAGTTGCTAGAACGACCAGACCTCCACGGTGGACACTTACCTTCAACTATATCCTACTGACAGAAGGTTGTGAGCCATAGAAGAATAAGAAAATCTTGCAAGGCGGGAGATATAGCAAGTGGAAGTTGGAGGTTGCCAGGGTTAGTTCAAGACCGGATATTCCCAGTGCAATGGGAGTTGTGAGTCACCCAGTAGATATGCTGACTGGGGGCGATACACGTGATAGGCAGAAGTCGAGCCCGACTTCAGTGCGTCTTCTGGCTTGAAGACAGAAGTTGTGAGCTGCAGAGGTGATAGGGCTTGTGCTAAAAACAGTGGCTGGCATGTGGAGAACCAGTCTCTAAGTAAGAGATTGTTGGGTTACATGTGAAGTCTAGTTTGTGAGCAGAAAAGGTGCAGACAGAGATTTTGCCGGTGTCTTGGGTCAGAGTAGTGATAAACCCATTTTTCCCGCTAACTGTTGGGCTTGAGATTGTTGGTAAACCTATCTCTGATACCAGTGTTGGGTCGTCTTGGGCCTCTCTCAACTCCAATAGCTAACTGAAGGAGTGAGGCTTACCCTCACACTTATAAACTGAACACTAGCCCATTTCACAACCGATGTGAGATAATTTCAACAAAACCAAGCATGTAAGTTTCAGGATACCATAAACAAAGAATAATGTTAAACGTGAAATTTTGGATAAGGCAAGATAAAAATAAAAAATGAGCCAGTTGATAATTTTTTGATTAATCGACATTGTCTTTATGTAATCATGGCTTAGTTAAATATAATCATTTATGATATAACTTAATACTTGTTGCATTTATTAGTATTATACCTTTATTTAGATCAAGGCTCATTTCTACCTATTAAATGTGTATCTGTTCATTGTTGCACATTCATTATTATCGGATGAATATATTTGTACACTAATATCTACTCAATATAATTGGCTCATTTGTTGAACTGCATCTTCCACTTACTAAGTTGTTGAACTTACCCTTTCCCCTCTACTTTCTTTTTTTTTATAGATGACACTTTACAACAGAACCACGACTAACAGCTTTTCAAGTATGGCAATCACTATTATTATTGATAATCATATCCAAATGCCCAACGTAAGTTTGTGAGTCTTTTCTTGGATAGACAACCCCCATCCAAGAATCATTCATGACAAATGACAAAACATACGAGGAAACGTTTCCCTCTAACCTCCCGATAGTCGAGATATATTAGGCCCCATTAGCACCCGCCAAAGTGGTTCTTGCCTCTCCACTAGGAAATGAATTTCTAGACTTTCTGTGAGGGGATAAAAATGTGAAGCCTGGGCCCAGCAGGGGACAAAGAGGCATGAAAGTAGGAAGTAGTGCACTACAACACATTTACTTTTTAGTGACAGTTGGGAATTTGTGACAATCCCTAAACCGTCACTAAAAAATCTTTTTTGTGACGGTTTCTAAAAACCATCACTAAAGATGGATGAGATTTTTTTTACGTTCCAACGAATGTGAAAATTACGTTTGAACGTCACACATACGTTCGGACATGTGGCTACGTACGTGAGAACGTAAAAAATTTTAGCACAAATATTCGAACCTTAGTAATTAACGTCTGAACGTTACTTATAAATTTAAATTAAATATGCTCTAATTTTAAATTTATGTGATTTTTATATTGCATAATTTGGATACAAGTCTAAAAAATTGACTTGTATACATTTATATATACACAATTTGTAAAATATAATCATATATTTATATATACATATTTAAATATATATTTCTGTTTATGTATATTTGAAGTGCAGTGATTTAGTATTGAAGTTGAAAAATATAACATTAAAGAAGATTGAGAATTGTAATTAAAAAACCATAGATATATTAAATAATATTGTTCTTTACAAATATTAAAAACAAAATACAAAATATGATAAAAATACGTAAACAACACTCAGATGATATTGCCGTCCGGGAAATTCGTAGCGGCCCGTACCTCCTCAGTCAACGTATCAACCTTGTCGGTGAGGATATGTACACGGTGTGACATCTAGGCGACAGACTCCTCTAGAGGTCCGAGCCGTTCATCGATCTTACGATCGATATGCCCAATCAGCTACGAGATCACTGCATCAACCCAAGCAGGCCGAACAACTCCCACAGATGTACTCGTTGGCTGCTGACCACTACTCCCCACATCGGGCTGGGGCTGCGTCGGAAGAACTAGATCCTCTACAGGGGGTAGCCGACGTCCCCTCACCTGTCCAATCCTACGTCTTTGAGTGGTCATGTCGAGGACGCTCATCTGATCTTTGACCCACTCTAGAGGCTAGGTTGGCACTCCCCGAGCAAGTAGTAGCCAGCTGATCAAGACACCGTATGGGAGGTTGTCCATGGAGACGATGCTCGCGTCGTAACGGATCCTGTCAAATATGAGCAGTGGCAAATCTATGGCATTTTCACGTGCCACCCGTATCAAAAATTGTGCCCGAGTCCGACTAAATGTGGTCTTATGTGCCACAGGATCCACGTTTGTTGGAACTATAAGATGCAACATGCGGAAGAAAAGTAGTAGATGATTTTGGTGGAAGGAGTTTGACCTCTCGATCTGCATGCGGTCTCTCTCGGTGAGGATGTAGAAATCCTCGTCTCAGTCATCATCCCTAGCCGAAGGGCCAACACCCTCGACCTCTGACTGGTCTGTATCTCTGGCTGATGATGCATCAAGTGGGTCAGTAGATAATGCAAAAGTGCCTACATCTGCCTCAGTCGATGTATGAACTCCTCGACGAATCCCGAGGTGGTCAGCGATGACATTGGCTGAAAACTCAAATGTCACACCGCGTACAGTCACGATGTGAGAGGATGCGTCCTGAGGCATGGAGCACATCTCCATGTATAACTCCTGAACCATAAAGGGATATGCCTTACCCCTCAATGTGCAGATATTTCCCCAACCTCTACTAAGGAAGACATCTCTCAGGTTGGTCTGCTTCCAGCTGAGCTCGTTGATCAGGGCCTCTCACTTGACCATAACAGTATGAGACCCGATCCGAGCAATGTCTGAAGTGGCTCCTTCCCTCCCTTATTTCCTGAAATGCAAAGGATGAGTCATCTCCTGAAAATAGAAAATGAAACAAAATTAATTGTACTATTGATGCATATTTGTCTTAATATTAAACTACTTTGCATTAACGTTCGAGCATAGAAAATATACGTTCAAACGTTAAGATGAAACGATCGGACGTTTATTACTAACGTTCGAACGTAAAGATATAATGTTCAGACGTTTAACTAAACGTTCGAACATAGAACATATCATAAATTTAATTGTCATACGTTCAAACGTAATAAATATACATTCGGATGCCAAATTGTTAAAAATATAAAAAAGAAATTTAAAAAATTACGTTTGAACGTTCAATTATACTATCGAACGTAAATGTAGTAACGTCCGAATGTATAAAATATACGTCCAGACGTGGAAGCCCAACCGTTAGGAAATTGAAATGGCGTACGTTCGAACATATTGGTGTAACGTTCAAACGTTACGAGACAGAATGGCTGAGTCAACTAAGCCATTCTCGAAAGCTCGAAATTCTATTTCTACTGGGCTAAATGCCGAACGGTCACCATAGAAATGAAGTATACGGTGGCCTTTTGGCCAATGGTAACCCATGGTGGCCGGAAAATCGAATTGAAAATCCGGCCACCATGGGTTTCGGTTTTAATAAAAATCAATCCTAAATCTATCTATAAAATAAATGTTTTAGATAAAATTGAGATGCCTACCTTTTAGTGACGGTTGTGGCGGAGTTTGACGGCGGGGGCGACGGAGGAGTGCTGGCGTCGAAATGGAGGAAAACGGAGAAATGAGTTTCGGCCGTTTGGTTTTGGATTTATATACAAATAACGTTCGAACGTTATATGTATTAACGTTCCAACCTGAAATGAAACGTTGGAACGTTAATAAATATAATGTTCCATATATATTTCCTAGTAACATTCCATTTTAGTATAAATCTAATTTTAAACTTTTATTAACGATTTTTGTTTAATGATATAACTATACAATAAGTATAATATATTATATAATATATATTAACTATATAGTAACTATAATATATTCTATAACTATAATTGGACAACAGTAACTATAATATATTTTATAACATTAATATATAATAGTAACTATTTACTTATGTTCTAAATAGACTATATAGCAACTATAATATATTATATAACTATAATATATAATAGTAACTATTTATATGTTTTAAACAGACTATATAGTAACTATAATATATTATATAACTATCACATATAATAGTAACGATTTATATGTTTTAAATATACTATATAGTAACTATAATATATTATCTAACATTAATATATAATAGTAACGATTTATATGTTTCAAATTTACTATATAGTAACTATAATATATTATATAACTAGAATATATAATAGTAACGATTTATATGTTCTAAATATACTATATAGTAACTATAATATATTATATAACATTAATATATAATAGTAACGATTTATATGTTTTAAACAGACTATATAGTAACTATAATATATCATATAACTCTGCTAACTCTCTGTTACTGTTCATCTGTATTTTGTTGTTGGCTTTATCGTTTGTATTTTTTCTTTCCAGCATTTGGTTTTTGTTTAGTTTGTTTTAATTTGTTGGTGCTTTGTTGACCCGAGTGTGGTGTGGAACTTTTGGATTGAACGTAATCCGGGGCAAGAGCTGTTCGAGAGTGGTGAGCGAAGTTACGTCTGGTGATAGCACGGCCGGATTGTTGTGGTCCGTGTTTTAGCTGGGTACTCGCTCAGTCTGGGCTCGAGATGCCGAGGCTTGCGGTGGGCGTGTCGTCCGGGGTCTCACCAGTACTTATGGTCTTTTTGTTGTGAATGTGTTTAGTTGTAATTTTTTCAGTTTATTTCAGTTTTTAGTTTAGTAGAAATAGGCTATTGGATTTAATATCCATAGCTGTGTCCTATACTCATCCCGCTTGGGATGATTGAGGGCCTGCAAGTTCTGGTTTACAGAACGCTTTCTCTGTTCTGAGAAAGTTTTAGAAGTTAAGACAATGTCCGCCACAAAGTAATTTGTGTGTGGGGAAGCCCCAGAGCTGCTGCGTAGATTGGCTTAAAGTGTTTGGAATTTCCATGTACTGATCAGTCAACAGTTGTAACTTCGGTTCATTAATGAAATGAGACTATTTCCATAAAAAAAAAATATTATATAACTATAATATATAATAGTAACGATTTATATGTTCTAAATAGACTATATAGTATGTATAATATATTATATAACTATAATACATAATAGTAACGATTTGTATGTTTTAAATATACTCTATAGTAACTATAATATATTATATAACATTAATATAGAATACTAACGATTTATATGTTTTAAATATACTATATAGTAACTATTTATATGTTTTAAATAGACTATAATAGTAACTATAATATATTATATAACATTAATATATAATAGTAACGATTTATATGTTTTAAATATACTATATAGTAACTATAATATATTATATAACATTAATATATAATAGTAAAGATTTATATGTTTTAAATATACTATAATAGTAACTATAATATATTATATAACATTAATATATAATAGTAACAATTTATATGTTTTAAAAATACTATATATTGAGCACTAACTAACTGAAACGAACTCTTCTCCCGTTCTCTCTCAAAAAGCCCCTCTCTCTCAAAAGCCCCTTCGTTCGATCACAGCTGGGGGGAGGGGGGAGCTCCGGCTCCCTCCTCCCGCTACTCTCCTCCCTCCCTAACGTCGGCCCTGTGCCTCCGACGGTTTCGGTTTTTTTGGTTTTCTTTTTCAGGTTTCGGCTAATAAGGGGGAGTCGGTGCGAGGTGATCCGGTGACCATCTATATACACGCGCCCCACGAGGAGTCTTCCCTGCCGCCGATCTGCAAAACCCCGTAATGCGGCCTCCATCGGAGCGGCGCGTAGCCCGCACGCGCGGATCGCAGATTCAGAGCTCGCCGCGCGTTGAACCCACGCGCCACCCTGGTATCATTTGACGCCGCATCGAGCTGCCGATTCAGAACCGGCGTCACTGGATCTCCAAAGCTCGACCGTCGGTTTTCCCGCCATGTGTTGTGTTTTATGTGCACTGATTTTCCGTTTACAGTGTTTTACATTGTAATTTTCTTTATGTTTTGTCTTTATTTTTAAGAAATCACAGAAATGGTGTTTCCCATTCGGACTTGGTCCGGAATGGTGTTTTCTCCCCACTCCGCGTAGCGGAGAGATCGGGGTGTTCCTCCTCCATGTCCTGCTTAGTCGGGGATGGAGTCTGTTTAGTTGTTATCTGTTACCTCTGTTTTTGGACAGAGATGTGCTATCTCTCAGACTTTTGTCTGTAGAGGTGTGCCGTGGGACTAGACCATGTCAGCCACGGATGTGCGCTGGGGAGCTTTTATTGGTTGTAATTGACTTATTTTTAAGTCAAATTTGTATGTCCGGTTTTAATGATACGAGATTCGCCATTTCAAAAAAAAAAAAAAAAATACTATATATTAACTATAATATGTTATATAACATTAATATATAATAGTAACGATTTATATGTTTTAAACAGACTATATAGTAACTATAATATATTATATAACTATAACTCATAATAGTAACAATTTATATGTTTTAAATATACTATATAGTAACTATAATATATTGTATAACATTAATATATAATAGTAACGATTTATGGGGAAAGGTGGAACTTCTCTCTCTAGTTCTTTGAACGTAGAGATTTCCTCTTGGACGTTGTTCGAAGAGAGGTCCGACTGGGAGTTAGTCTTAGTTAGCTTCCCTGTGACATTATGACAGAAGAGTTATCAAACCTTTACGAGGGATTAAGTCTCACGAAGGAAGAGAAACAAGAAGTCTTCATACCAGAGGAGGAAGTCCTAATATCTATAGAGAAAAGTAAGAATTGTTTGGCCGTTTTTATTATAGGTGAGAAAGAAGTGAACAGAGGTGCATTTCGATCGACAATGAGTAAGGCCTGGAAAGTGGAGGGTCAATCTTCCTTCAAGAATCTTGGCTTCAACAGGTTTCTGATTGAACTTCAGAATCCAATGGTGAAGGAACGTATCCTCTCGGGAAGACCCTGGTCCTTTGACAGGGCCTTGGTGTGCTTGTTCGACTGTGCAGGCTGTTTGGCTCCAAAAGAAATTAAATTTAAGGAGGAACCTTTCTGGATCCAGCTACATGACTTACCTTTTGCTAGAATGAATAAAGGCACGGGAGAGAGGATGGGAGCAGCAGCGGGGAAAGTCTTATCGGTGGATGTCGATGCAAACGGTATGGCATGGGGTAACCAGCTCAGAGTCAGGGTCTTGGTGGATATTAGTAAGCCCCTCACCAGGGGGAGATTTATTAACATGGGAGGTAAACGTTACTGGATACCTTTCAAATATGAGAGGCTCCCTATGTTCTATTTTCAGTGTGGAGTTATCAAGCATGCAGGCTCGGCTTGTCAGGCTTTCCATGCAGGAAGCTCAAAGCACGAAGACACGGTGCCTCAGTATGGCACCTGGTTGAGAGCCAATACACAGTCGAGGAGCTTTCCAAGCTCCAGCAAGAAGGGAGGTGAACTTGAGAATTCGGGGAGTTGGCGCCAAAACACAAATGAGAGAAACATGTTCGAGGAAGATAGGATGGGACAGAAAGGTTCTGGCATACCTAATGCTGATATCGAACATGCTGATCTCGGGAATTCTGACAATTACCAACTAAGAGGTCCTGTTCACGGGAAAGTTAGCAGCAACAGCAGTAAAGGTCAACTAGACCCTCTTAATTCAGTAGGTTCAGAAAGTACTGATAAAAACCTCCTGGTTGAGGCGGCTTCTAAGGAATTGCTGTGTTCTAAGGGGTCCCTGTCAACCCAGGACCTTAACATGAATCAGCAAGAACAAGGCACTTTAAGCCCAACTCGAGACATGACCCAGGTAAGTCTACCTTCTCAGAACTCTCCTGTTAAACCCGTTAATACTGGTAAGGTTTATAAACCTACATGGAAAAGAAGAGCCAGAGGGTCGGGGCCTGTGGATAACAGAAGCCCATCTGATGAGGTCATGAGTGAGCCGAGTGATCCAAAACCAAGGAAAAGGCCTGCAACAGAAACACAAGGATTCATCATGACCAGAAAGAAAGCTAAACAAGCTCAGATGGCAGAGGCTGGACTCCAGCCCTGCCAGTCACCATGAAACACTTAGCTTGGAACTGCCGAGGGCTTGGGAACCCTCGGACAGTTCGTGAGCTTCACTCAATGGTGAAGGAAAAGAGCCCGGGTGTAATTTTTCTCAGTGAAACCAAATGTAGAAGGAACGAGATTGAACTAATTCGTAACAAGCTGCAGTTTGATCATAGTTTCTCTGTAGACAGTGTGGGCAGAAGTGGAGGTTTAGCTGTCCTTTGGAGAAAAGAAATAGAAGCTGAATTGGACTCCTATTCCAACCAACACATTTCCATCTCAGTGGCGGCTGAATTCTCTAGCAAAAAGTTGCTTATTACTGGTTTTTATGGACAATCCGTGACTGCAAAAAGAAAGGAGAGTTGGGACCTACTTAGGTTGATCCATTCAAAAATAAGAAATCCATGGTTATGTATGGGTGACTTTAATGAGGTTGTGTTCCAGGATGAACATTATGGCACAAGTACTCGATCTCATAAGCAAATGGAGGAATTCAGAATGGTTCTGCTAGATTGTGGTCTAATGGATATTGAGTTTAGAGGTCCAAAATTCACATGGTGCAATGCAAGAGAGGGATCAGACTTCACCAAACGCCATTTGGATAGAGCCTTATTCAATGAAGGGTGGCTTAATCACTTTGAACTCAATCAAGTTGAGGTGCTGGCAAGACAATGCTCAGATCATAACCCTTTATTTATCAAATGTCTTACTTCTATCCAGCCAGAAGCTCCAAAGCACAGGATCTTTAGGTATGAGGCTGCATGGGGTAGAAGAGAGGAATGTACTGAGATCATCAAAGCTGTCTGGGTGCAAAAACATATACAAATCTCAAAGATTGAGTCTACCAGAGAAGGTCTGAAAAGATCCAGAGACAAGCTTGAGGCCTGGAATAAGGAGGTAGCTAGAAACCAAAGAAGAATTCTTTCCGAAAAGAGAGAAAAGATTAGAAGGCTACAGGAAGCTAACACGGGCCAATTTGGTAATCAAATAAAAATGCTTCAGAGAGAGGTGGATGGTTATCTGGAAGAGGAAGAGATGAAGTGGAGACAAAGAGCCAAACAAAGATGGCTTAAGGAGGGGGACAAAAATACTAACTTCTTCCACAAATGTGCTTCACAAAGAAGGCAGATGAATACTATTAATCAGATCAGAAAGGCATATGGTAATTTGAGCTCATGCAAGCAGGAAATAGTAAGGGAGTTTCAAGATCACTACAGCAAGCTATTTGCTTCCTCTAGCCCAAATAACATCGAGGAAACCCTTAATTCCTTCCCTGCAGTGGTCAGCTCTGAAATGAATTACACCCTTGAAGGTCCTTACTCTGAACAGGAAGTGGAATCTGCAATTAAAGAAATGAATCCTCTAGGTTCCCCTGGCCCAGATGGATTCCCAGCAGCCTTTTACCAGCAGCACTGGACCACCATAGGTAGTGAGGTAACAGCAGCAGCTTTGGAGGTCCTTAATACCAGAAAGGGTTTAAAAGAAATCAACCAAACCTTCATTTCCCTAATCCCAAAAAAGAAAGCTCCCTTAGCTGCTTCAGATTACAGGCCAATCAGCCTATGCAATGTTTTCTATAAGATAATATCCAAAGTTATAGCAAATAGGCTCAAGATCATCCTGCCTCAGCTTATATCTCCCACTCAAAGCGCCTTTGTTCCAGGAAGATTGATCTCAGACAATGTGATAGTTGCCTATGAGTTACTGCATTCAATGCAAACAAGGCTGAAAGGGAAGAAAAATGGATTCATGGCTCTCAAGCTTGATATGAGTAAAGCATATGATCGGGTAGAGTGGGGCTTTCTAAGCAAAGTGATGTTGAGGATGGGATTTAAAAGAGAATGGGTCGAGCTAGTGATGCAGTGTGTTACCACTGTCACATACTCTATTCTAGTCAATGGTGTTCCTCAAGAATCCTTTGCCCCAACTCGAGGTATTAGGCAGGGAGATCCCTTATCTCCCTACCTGTTCATCCTCTGCTCAGAATTCCTCAGCTATAGCCTGAACCAAGCTGAAATGCAAGGTCTGATCTCAGGTATTCCAGCTGCCCGAGGCTCCATGCACATCAACCATTTATTTTTTGCAGATGACAGCTTGGTTTTTTGTAGATCCAATCCAGAGGAGTGGGGCAAATTGCAGCAAGTATTAAGCACCTATGAATTAGTCTCAGGCCAGAGATTGAACCTAGAGATTGAACCAGACTGAATCTGCATAAAAGGAAAGTGAGTGAGAAGCCTCTCTGTCCAATCTGCACCCTGGAACCTGAATTGGTTTCCCATACCCTCTGGTCTTGTAGAGCAGCCCAGGATGTTTGGTCCACGAGCTCAAGAAGAATACAAAAGTTAAGCATCACAGAAGGCTCCTTCAAAGATATTATGATAGCTATGATGGCTCGGCTATCTCCTCAAGAAATCACTGAATTTGCAGTCACTGCTAAAGCCATTTGGCATAGGAGGAACACCTGGGTCTTTGAACAAAAATTCCATTCCCCCTCTCATGTCTCAGGTCTGATACACTCAGAATTGGCAGCTGATCAACTTAGAACGGAAGTGGGTATAAAGCAAACCAAACTCCAAAAGCTTCCTAATGCTCATTGGTCTCCTCCCCCACCAAATGTTTTCAAGGAAAACTGGGATGCAGCTATTGATAAAGGTAACTCAAAACTGGGAATTGGTGTTATTGTGAGGAACTCAGAGGGACATGTCATGGCTTCTTTATGCTCTTCAATGGCCTTGAATCCGGATCCTCTACTAGGTGAAGCTGTAGCAGCTCGAAGAGCTACTTCCTTTTGTGCCGAGCTGGGTTTACAGCACCTAATCTTGGAAGGAGATGCCTTAACAGTGGTCAAGGCAGTGCAACACAGAGAGGAAAGCTGGAGCACCTTCGGGTTGGTCATTAAAGATATCAAGATTATGCTCTCAAAGTACCTTAGTTGGTCCATAGTGCATGTTAAGAGCATTAGCATTGGCTTGACCAAATGCATCTCCAAATTTTAGCCAATATCACACTTTTTTACATTTGCCTATTCTAGTTACATTCAATTCCCACATTGGATTAGCCATTTACTCTCTCTATAATAATAAAATATTATTAAATTAATAATATTTTTATTTAATTTATTTGTATCACATTTTATAATTCTACCAATTGAATATTAATAATAATTATATTATAATTAAATTAATATTAAAAAATTTATATTTTTAAAAGTCATTTAATGTTAATAATAAAAAATATTGATTAAACTCATCTAAAATTATATCTAAATTTCTTAATTACAAATCAAATAGTATTTTTATTAGAGTGAGAAATTAATATTTTAATGTTTGGTGAATCAATAGTGATTCTCCATCTTTGGCTAATTACTGTAGCAAAAGTCCATTTTATTTTAGACTTGGCCAATCCAATGTGGAGTGTTTTTGACATCAATCATCTAAATTTTAGCTAATTCTTCTATTTGGCCAAGCCAATGTGAATGCCCTAACAGGGATTCTAATGTTCTTGCCCATCAGTTGGCAAAAGTAGCTCTTTCTTGTATGGAAGAATGTATTCTTATGGAGGATGTTCCTCCTCGTATCCAGCATCTGGTTTAAGAAATGAGAAAGCTTTATTTCAAAAAAAAAAAAATAGTAACGATTTATATGTTTTAAATATACTATAATAGTAACTATAATATATTATATAACATTAATATATAATAGTAACGATTTATATGTTTTAAATATACTATATAGTAACTATATTATATTATATAACTATAATATATAATAGTAACTTTTTATATGTTTTAAATAGACTATAATAGTAACTATAATATATTATATAACATTAATATATAATAGTAACGATTTATATGTTTTAAATATACTATATAGTAACTATATTATATTATATAACATTAAAATATAATAGTAACGATTTATATGTTTTAAATATACTATAATAGTAACTATTTATATGTTTTAAATAGACTATATAGTAACTATATTATATTATATAACATTAATATATAATAGTAATGATTTATATGTTTTAAATATACTATATAGTAACTATAATATATTATATAACATTAATATATAATAGTAACGATTTATATGTTTTAGATAGACTATTAACTTAATTTTGTGAATTTTTAACGTTCTAACATTAATTTATTACGTTCAAACGTTTAAATTTGTTGGGGGAAAATTTCCTGCTCAACTATTACGTTCGGACGTAATTAGATGTGTTCGAACGTTAATAAATTGTTGGCGGGAATTTTCCCGCTCGATTATCGTCTTCTGTGGTGAGCATTTTCGTTCGAACGTTTATTATTAATGTTCGAACGAAAATATTAAAAATTTAACCGGAAGGAAGTAACGTTCGAACGTTTAAATGAATCGTTTAAACATTAATTAAAATGAAATGTTTTTTGCATGAAGTCATGCACAGGAGGGAAGCAAAATCATTTCTGCTTCCCCGTGAGCGAAATAGATTGGAGAGATAGTTGAGAGAGGGTTTGAGTGAGATAGAGGGTTAGAGTGAGAGTGAGAGGCTGATTAGAGTGAGAGTGAGAGTGAGAGAGAGTAGAGTGAGAGAGGGCGATTATTGAGGGTGAAGATTTTGGAAGTATTTTGGTAAGAAAAATTTATTTCTTCCATTATTTCCAATTTTCAAATATTTCTCTTGTGTGTTTTTTTTATAAATATGTATATGTCTCTAACAAGTTAGTATTTTTTTTTTTTTTTTTTAAGGATTGGTTATTTTGGCAACTTGAAAACTTATAATTTGTAAGAGGATGTTAAAAAGTGCTAGGTATATTTCTAAACTTTAGTTATATATGTCTATGAATTTTGTATTGAGAATATTGAGAAAATGTGGTAATATTGTGAAAATATTATGATATAGATTAGAACTATCATATATTATTGTTTATGAATTTTGTGAATATATTTGTGAGTTGATAGTGTTTGTTGATGAATTAATATGTATAATATATTGTTGTGGGAATATTGTGAGGTTTAGATAATTTTGTTGTGATTATTGTTTATTAAGTACAATATTGTTTATGAATATCGTTGTGTCTTGGATTTTAAATGTTATGATTAAGGTTTATGAATTGGACTTGTGGTAATATTGTGAAAATATTATAATATAGATTAGAAATATCATATATTATTGTATATGAATTTTGTGAATATAATTTGAGTTTATGGTGTTTATTGATGAATTAATATGTATAATATATTGTTGTGGGAATATTGTGAGGTTTAGATACTTAGAGGGATATGGATATGACATGCATGTGATTATATGTTTATTAAGTATAATTTATATTATATTTTGTGAGTTTATTGTGTTTATTGATGAATACAAATGTTTATGAATATTGTTGTTGGAATATTGTGAGGTTTAGATAATTTTGTTGTGGAAATAATTGTGTCAATTTTGTGTCTTGATTTTAAATGTTGTGATTATTGTTTATTGATGAATGAATATGTTTAGAAATATTTTATTATGTTGAGATTTATTTTGTTGAACTTAGAGGGATAAAACTAAGTATAATAAATAAATACAAAATTTTCTATATAATAAATAAATAAGTATCAATTAGTTATAATATTGTGAAAATTACAACTTAGAGGGATAACACTAAGTATAATAAATAAATACAAAATTTTCAACTTAATAAATAAATAAGTATCAACTAGTTGTAATATTGTAAAAATTATAACTTAGAGGGATAACACTAAGTATAATAAATAAATACAAAATTTTCAACTTAATAAATAACTAAGTATCAACTAGTTATAATATTGTGAAAATTACAACTTAGAGGGATAAAACTAAGTATAATAAATAAATACAAAATTTTCAACTTAATAAATAACTAAGTATCAATTAGTTATAATATTGTAAAAATAACAACTTAGAGGGATAATACTAGTTTAAAAACTTGTTAAAATTATATAACGAGGGAGAATGATCTCGAAGAAATGTCTGTCAAATTGCTTGACTCTCAAAATCTCTCTGGTTTTGAGAGTTACAAAGGCCAAAAAGTTTGTAACAGTTAAGTAATTAGACTAAAGTTTAGATATTTCTTCAAGATCATTCCCTCTTGTTGTGTACGTATGTCGGTAAGGCACCAACATATTCTTCCATCTCTATTTAGTTCAACAATATAAGACCTCCGAATGTTTTTAACATTACTAATTCTAACATTTTTTTCCTTATATAAGATTCATGTAGTTTTTGAATGAATATGTGTGACATTGCATATCTAATCTTAGACCCGTTCAGGAATTAGTGTACATTTAGGTGTACACTAATTCCTGAATTGTCCAGTGCGGACAGTTTGAGATTATATCATCTGTATTGCACATTCTTGTTACTCCTACTAAACACGTTTAGTATGAAGTTTCAGTGTCTTCCTCTACTGTTCTTCAAGTATACTGTTCGTAGGGTCACAATTCCTTTTAATGAACATGTATACTTGGAGAACTATGGAGAGGTGCTGCCGAAATTTCTACTAATGTGGACAGTAGTAGAGTAACGGAATATGTGCAATATGGATAATATAATCTCGAATGGGATAGGACCAACTACTTTATAAAAATTAGCAGTGGCAATTGGAGCCTTACATGCATGTGAATTTTCAATATACATTAAGTGTTACTAATAGATAGAACTTTTTAGAAATGGACAAAAGTTGGATGTGTCTAGGCGATAGACTTGGAACGGATTACGCAGCCTATGCGCGTGGAGTAAAAACCTTCATTGATTTTGCTCGAGGCTCTGCTGATAGTCGTGGTTACATTAAGTGTACATGTCAAGGGTGTAAAAATTTGTGTGCAATAGGGTTGGCTGAAGTTGAAAGTCATATATTTGTGAACGGTATGGATCTGGGGTATACCCAATGGGTATTGCATGGTGAGCCGTATGCACAGTCAGTGGATGCATTGTTTGGTCATTCGAATTATTTGCGAGATATGGATGATGATTATGAGCGGGATGAGAGGGAGAAGATGTTGGGTGACATTGGAGCTGGGATGTTTATGGATGACGTAGACGACAATGGCTCAAGTGGTCGAGGGAGTGATTCTGAAAACTTTGCTGTAATGTGGGAAGATGCAAAGCGTGAGCTTTATCCAGGCTGTACAAAACATTCCAAAATGTCGTTTATTGTGTAGTTGCTTCACATTAAGTCATTGGGTGAGATGTCGACAAAAGCAATAAACATGGTATTGGACTTATTTAATAAGGTGCTTCCCGATGGGTCTACATTGCCAAAAACATTTTATGAAGCGAAACAGTTGAGAAAGGGATTAGGGTTTGAGTACAAGTCAATACATGCATGCAAGAATGATTGTGTTTCGTTCTGGAAGGAGAACGAGGGGAAACAAGCACGTCCTGTATGCGGAGAGTCGAGGTGGAAGGCCAAGAAAAATGTGCCGGTTAAGATGTTGCAATATTTTTCCTTGAGACCTAAGTTGCAAAGACTATATATGTGTAAAAAATAGTTGTTGATATTAGGTGGCATGAGGAGAAAAGAGTTAAGAATGACGCATACATGAGCCACCCAGCTGTGACGCCCCGACTCTCATGTACAAAACAACAAGGGAATTATGACATCAGGATGATGACAACACGGGTCACGCATCCCAACGATAAGTGCTCAAGTATGTGTAACGTGCAACAAGAGCACCAAAAAGTCACAGGGGATAAAAGAAATAAGCCAACTAAGTACCAGAATTTTAGTTTAATACAAATATCCAAATACCAACATTTAAAACAAAACCAATGTCCCAAAATAATACAAGAGCTGAAAATAAACATAAACACGAGTGATCCCATATCACTCCTCCAGTGGTGCCAAATCCTCAAGCTCGGCATATGCATCAACATCAACAAAATCTGGAGTACCATTAAATGGTACCACAGGTAAGTTATAATCCAACTAATCCTGAGATAAAAACCTTTTAATGCAACCAACCATGCATGCATATGATGAAATATGCACCAAGTCCAAAAATATCATTTTTCCCGAAAATGCATATTTTTCCAAAACACGCCAAAATCCCATTTTGACCCAAAAACCATGATCCACCATTTTCCCAGAAAATGACTCACGCGAAAACCATTATCCAACAAACACCATTTTCCCAGAAAATAACAATTTTTCCATTAATCCATATGCGCCATGGTCTCTCCTAGGGACCATCCGCACGTCCTGGCTGCATAACGAGTGATGCCCAGTTCCACACCCAGTGCGTTTATGGCCAGGCATCCTCTAGCCCCCCCAGCAGAAGGGCTATAGAGTCGGCATGTAACTCGTTCGATCCCGTTGTCGCCCAGCGACAACCTAGGGGACGTCATTCAATATATTCCGCTCCCGAGTGACTAGAGGAGCTCTACCGAGATAATGCCCCATCTCGACTTGGGGTCGTGGTACGCACGCACCCAAAAATCCATTCCACACATGAAAACCCAGTTTTCAAATCTCCATATGAACATGAATGCAATTACCCGAAAACCCAGTTTTCATTTACAAACATGATCATACGTGCACATGCAATGGACCAGACACAACCTTAATATCCAACAACCAACCAAATCACAATATAACCAAACACATAAATAACTCCATCCTCCAATCCATCCGACCCCCAAATACTCCTCGGACTCAGTCCGGAACAACCAACCAGAATACAGTAACATGTGTTAGTGCAAAAATATATTTAAATTTCCAAAGATGATTGGAAATATACTTACAATGCTATATATTTACTTTCGGAGAATCACAGATGCACTAGAAGCCACAAAAAAGTAACTGAACAGTGTAAAAATACACTGGCTGTGGGTCTCAAAAACCTATTTTGGAATAAGGTCAAACCAAGACTCGAAATTGATAGGGTAGGGCCTAGGGAGGTCGATGAAGCTAGTAGTGGTGGCCTTTGGTCGAGGGTGGCAGCAAAAGGGGCGATTTAAGGTCAAAATGCACAAACGAAGATGTGGTTTATACGGCTTCATCGGTGATGGATCAGAGCTGGGGTTGGATCCATTAGGTAGCTGGGACGTCGAGGAAGATGAGGTGGAGAAATGGTGGCTGGTGGTGACGCGACGGCGGCGTAGCGACACAAGGAAAGCCGCAGCTTAGAATTGCTCGTGGAGGTTAACGGCGGCGAGAGAGGAGGTGAAAATGGAGGGGTGAGGTCGCCGGCCAAAAGGGAAGAAAATGGGAAGGGCAGTGACAGCAACGGACGGCGTACAACAGCGCAGTGGCTAAATGGCCGAATCGGGCTCCACACGGCAAGGAGAGAGAAAGAGAGGGCATGGGAGGTGGTGGCTGTGGTGGGTGAGCTCGTCGGAAGGTGGCGGTGCAGATGCGCTGGGTGGTGTCGCTGGACAGTTGCGCACGGCACCGCTGGGGGAGGAAGATGGAAACGCACGGGGGAGAAAGGGGAGGGCTGGTCACGTGGGAAGAATGAGAAAATAAGGAGAAAAGAAAGAAAGAAAAGAAAAAAGAAGAGAAAAAGAAAAGATGGGGAAAAGAAATGAGGACTAATCCTCATAACTTGGGTCACAAAAATGATCCAACAAAAATTATTTCAAAACAGTAATTTAAATAAAACAATTTAAACACAATGAAAAGCTTAAATACAATAATAATAAAATCCATCAACAATAATAATTTAAAAACCCATAAACAAACTAATTTAAATTAAAGAGCAATTAAAATGCAAAACAATTATTAATATTAAAAAGCATATCAAAATAATCTCCACATCATAAAAATCATAAAATAAATCCAACGAAAAACCCAATAAATTTTAAAACAAGAGAACCAATATTTAAATTAATCAAAATAACCCTTCAATGAAAATACACTAAAATACGGGATATCACACCAACTAACTCACTTGCATGGTAATCTTTCGATGATCAATACCCAGAGTTTGGGATAGAAGCTCGGAACATGGGTCTAGGACTCACTACCGATAGATTCAACCCTTTTGGGAATATGAGTATAAGTTATAGCACTTGGCCCGTAGTTTTGATTCCATACAATCTTCCGCCATGGAGATGCATGAAAGCACCAAACTTTTTGGTAACTTTACTTATTCCCAGCCCGAGATCACCTAGGAATGACATTGATGTATTCATGCAGCCGTTGATTGAAGAGTTGAAAGAGTTATGGGAAACAGGCGTCAAAACGTATGATGCATCCACGTTGACAACTTTTCATATGCATGCTGCAATATTGTGAACCATAAATGACTTTCCGGTATATGGAAATCTTTCCAGTTGGAATACTAAATGGAAGTTAGCGTGTCCGATGTGTAATAAAGAAACTGCTAGTGAGTCGTTAACATATTCTCAGAAGTTGTGCTTCGTGGGTCTTCGACATTATCTACCACCAAATCATGCATGGAGAAGCAAATGTGCTAAGTTTGATGGGAGAGTAGAGGGCAGAATTGCGCCAAATGAGTTGTCTAGAGAAGAGATAATGGAACAGCTGGTACATGTTAGAGCGAACAATTTTGACAAAGGCCGGGATAAGAATAAGAGAAAAATAGGTGCAGCAGAATTGAATTGGACAAAGCGTAGTATTTTTTTTTACACGCCATATTGGTCGTCCTACATGTTGCGATATAGTTTGGATGTAATGCACATAGAGAAGAATATAGGTGACAATATACTGGTACATTGATGAGCATTAATAAAAAGACAAAGGACACGATCAAGACGAGGAAAGATCTTGAGAGAATGGGAATTAAACATAATCTACATTTGTGAGTGGATGGCAATAGGGTGGTTATGCCGCATGCATGTTTTACAATAACAAGGGAGGATAGGGTGGATTTCTGCAAATGGTTGCAAGGTATGAAGTTGCCAGATGGTTATGCCTCAAATATCGATAGATGCATGAGTCATGTTGACTGGAAAATTAGTGGATTGAAAAGTCATGACTGTCACATTCTCTTGCAGAAGTTATTACCGATGGGAATTTGTGGCAAGCTGACATCTAATTACGTGTCGCCATAACTGAACTATGTATGTTTTTTAACGATTTGTGAACTCGAGTAATAAATCGAAATATGTTGCAGAAAATGGAAAAAGACATTGCTACTATACTCTGTAAATTTGAGCAGATTTTTCCACCATCATTTTTTGATGTCATGGTTCATTTAGCAATACTCTTACCTCGGGAGGCATTATTGGGTAGACCGGTACAGTTCCGTTGGATGTATCCAGTTGAAAGATATTTAGATCGTTTAAAGCGGACTGTTGGGAATAAAGCCAGAGCTGAGGGTTCAATAGCACAGGCCTATATACACGATGAATGGTTAACATTTTGCTCTCTATATCTTCATGGTGTTCAGACACGATTTAATCGTCAAAAGCGAAATGATGATCTTGAGGTTCCACCTCCTCATGAGCTATCAGTGTTTTCCTTGAATGTACGACCCTTTGGTGCACAAACGAGTTACGATTTAATTGATGGAGAGTTGGGTAAAGTTCGTTGGTATGTGTTAAATAATTGCCGAGAGATTGATTGCTATCTCAGGTATGTTGTTGCATGCTTTGAGAAATTATAGTCAAATGTCGTTTAATTATAACTTTTGTGCTCAAAATATTATTTTCTTTTGCACATATATACAGTGATCACATGGATAAACTTAGGATGGAATGCATAGAGAATATAGAGGTAAGACACGAGGAAGAATTTCCCAAATGGTTTGAACAACGTGTACGAACTAAAACTACATTGTGATTATTTGATTTATAATGTTTTAATTCTAGGTTACTTTTAATACGTATATATTATTAAAATTGATAGATTTTGGAACAATATGCTCATGATCCCGGATCAATTTCTTCTAAATTGTATTCAAATGAGAATGGAAGAAATGGCCCGTGCTGTTTTGGACACCACTTAATTCTCTTGATGATGAGGCTTTTGGGATCGAAGTAGCTAGCTCAACATATATAGATGCATCTTGAGGCATATTGCGTCCTGTTGCAATGGTGAGTGTTTACAATTTATGGTAACATCCAAAGATAATTCTTTGTTTTTTGTCACCTAGGCTTTTCTAGCTTTTATATATTTAAAATTAGGGGTGTAAAAAAAATCGGTGAATCGGTAAACCAGACCGGAACGAACTGGTGGGTTTAGTCCAGTACCGAGTTTGGTTCGGTCCGGTACCGGTTTAATTTTTATTAAAACTAGTCAAAATCAATCTGGTTTAGATTTTTTTTTAAACCGGATTGAACCAAACCGGACCGGTTCATATATATATTATAATTTTTTATATTGTATATAATTTTTATATATAATATATAATTATATATAAAATAGTTTTATATTATAAATTACTAATTAATATAATATTAAATTTTAAAATCTTATACCACTATAGTCTATTATACTAATAGTTATACTAATACTATATCACTATATATTATAATATACTACAATATATTATCACTATAGTATTATATATTATTATATATATTATATATATAATAATATATAATATAGTATATTAAAATCGAAAAACTGGATCGATATCAGTAAAGCCGAAAGTATCGGTTTAAGGGATAATTTGTACGGAATCGGCTCTTGAAAATACAAAATCGGTACATACTAGTTCGGTCTCAAGTTTTATCCAAAACCGAATCAAACTAGACCGATTACACTCCTAATTAAGATTCTAAAAAATAAAATGAAAATATCATAGCCGTACTTAATTACTTTTGGTTGTTGTGTCAGGCGATAAAGCTTGAATGGGCTACGGAACTAGTGAAACTTTTATCTAGGGAAAAATCTATGTAGGGTGCAGTCAAGCTTGTTACTGCACTGTAGCTTCCTAACTTGGCTGAGCGGTTCAATGGCATATTGGAGGTAATCATTCATTGTCTGAAGGTGTGCAGCTCATTATTGGTCAACGGATCGTTTCAATCTTCATCTTATGCTTCGCTTATAACAGGAAACGTTGCTTAATGAAACTAAAAGGATGAAGCAAAAGTCTCTCCCAAACTCAATGGCTGATGCACGCATGATGGCTGATATTGCAGTCGGCAAAACCTTAACTTCTTCTGAAACTAGTAAAACATCAGAAACTGTAATTCCTTTGTTGTTAGGTGAGCTTGGAAAAGAAAAGAAGATGGAGTTGGTAAAAAGTTCTGGGGAATTGAGGAAGGCAGGGGAAGAGTCTCAAGTACAGCCGAATCACTCATCTAATCCATTTGTAAAGTCATCAACAAGCAGAAAATGACGAAACTAAGGGAAAATCAAGCACAATCTCATCGCCCATCTAATCCAGTTATGAAGTCATCTATCAAGTAAAGTCCTTTTGTGTTTGACCCTTCCTATTAAGCCCAAAAGAGCGCAGTGACATTGAAGCATCTGGATATGATAAATTGAATGTTGATGGCAGTAGCTATGGTAATCCAAGCTCATGTGGAGGTGGTGAAGAGTTAGAAATGATGATGGCGTTTTTATTACAAAGTTCTCAGCTTTTTTGTGAGTGAACAAATTCTATAGTGGAAATGCATGCATTGTAGGAAGGGTTGAAACTATGTGAGAAATTAAGGCCCGGTTTGGATATACAAAACTATCTCATCTTATCGTTATAACTTTTCTATAAAAATTATATTATAACAATATTTTTTTCAACTTAATTTCAACAAAGCATCTCATCTCATTTTATCTGCATAACCAAACCAGGCCAGATTAAGAAATAGATAGAAACAGAATAATGGAATGGGACAGGGAAGGTCCATTGGGTAATGAGGGATTATTGGGAGCAAATAAAGTTGGTTGCACAACTGTTTTCTTTAATCAGTTTGTGGATCTGTTGGCCAAGCAAGGTGCATGAGGAAGATATGCGGAAAGCTAACATGCGTCGTAGTTTTTTAACTATATTTTGAGAGTGAATAAAGCAGATCTTCCAAGTTTTCGTTGCAAATGATTTTCAGATTTTTACGCATTCATAGGATGTTTTTACAACATCTTGGTTTGTTACGACAATATTCCTCCATCACAAGAGTATTTTAATAAAATTATAGAGTATTATGTCTTCTTCGTTACAAAAGATAAAATATATATATATATATATATTTGTGGTGAAAAATTTGTAGCATACTTGCTGAAGACTAGAGAGGGGGAGCATTATCTTTGCTGCAGCTTTCACTTGAGTTCTATCACTTCCGTATTTGTAATTGAAAAATTATACTCATCATTTTTACACTACACATCACACATAATTTTTTATTTTTTTTTTCCTACTAAATATGTAGTGTATGAATGATGAATAAAATAATTCAATTAGATTAAAAAAAATAAAACAAAAAATAATAAAAATAAGTGTAATATGTAGTGTGAGGATGATGACTAACATAATTCTGAATAATAATAGCATCTACCGATTAAGATAAGAGAGGTTCATAATCTTTCTTATAATCGATAGGGACACAAAGTCTAGTCCATTTATTTTCCACAAATTCATTTTTATTAAACAGTAATAATCATATTCTTAATTATTAAGAATAAATAAATAAAATAATTAAAATAATCTAACAATAAATTTGAACCATAATTTTGACGTGCTCACTAGTGTATTCTTAGGCTGCGTTTGGTTTTCAAATTCAGTTGAGTTCAGTCTAGTTTTAATCTAAATCTAACATCTAAATATTCAATTCTCAAATTACTAAACTCATTCAACTCAAAATCTTCTTACACGTGAGACCTATAATATTTTTTAACTTAAAATATCTTAATACGTGGGATTCACAACCTTTTTCAATTTTTCATAAAAAGTATTAAACTCATCTTAACATCCAAATACACTTTAAACTCAGTTTAGATAGATTCTACATAACTCTCTCTACTATTCAACTCATTACTATTCATAAAAAAAAACTCAACTCAACTGAGTCAGCTCAACATTCAAGCCCAGCTTGCACAGTAACTGACACGAAATTAAAAGCGGTGCCTTTCGAGGTTTCCTGATTCTTCGTGGTGGCTGACAGGATCGCCTCCGAATCATCTCCCCGCCTCCTCACCAAACTCGTTCATTGGTATCTTCACTCTTCTGTTTTGCTCGTCCATAGTATTGGGCTTAGACCCAACTCGACGGGCAGATCAGGTTCAGGCCTGGTTGTGAATTTGGGCCTGTACTCGCATTATTCCCAACAAACTTAGAAGCACCAATTCTACTCCCATTTCTAACCAACATGGGAATTTGCATTTTAAAATTTTCATTATATTGGAAAAAAATGGCATCCTAAATAAAAAAATAATTAATTAATTATTCGGCAATTAATGATTCTGCAACTACCACACATAATAAAGAAAGTATCAAGTTTATTAACTCATTTTATATTTGGTAATGCAAAAATATAAATGCTATGGGAAAAAGGGAATGAGAAAATGTTGCCTTCACTCCTAGCTAGCTATGTAAATGATCCGAAAAGGGAAAAAGGCAAAATCTAAACACCACTTTACACGTAAACACCCGCATCCACTATCAAGGTGGTGCAACCGCCATTTCCAAACATGGCACTGGATTTGCACAAAAAATAAAACATCCTCTTCTTGCACATGATATTGCAAGCTTTCCAAAATCCTTTCAGCACAGGATCTATGGGATTTGAGTATTATTAAGAAAAAAATAAAAAAAAAATGTGATGTGTGAAGATAATGAATAGAATTTTTAAAAAATATTTATATATTAGTAATGCTACATATAGTTGTAGAGTACGCAAGTGTTGTGCAGTCGTTTTGAAAAATAGTAGAGTCTATTATTAAAAAATTAATTTCTTTTCATATGGGTATTTATTTACTTTTTTTCAAAATAATTACATGACGTTTACACACTCACGATTGCAACTATCATTTATATATATATATTTATTTATATTGGTAAAGTCATAAGGGGCTCATTGCTTAGATGAGGACTGTTGGAAATTCTAGTCAGGAAGTTAGGTAGATCGATATCGAATTATAAAGATAGACACAGTACTATACACATCTTACGACATTTAGTGAGCATTTAACTTTGTCAAAGAGACTCACACACGAGCTTTATAAGGCTTATACATCATGTCTAGTCTATTTCTCTATAAATTATACCCAAATTTTAGGGTAGAGATTATGACTGAACATTAATTCTTCTTGTTTGATCAGTAGTTATTTCGAAAATGATACCCAATTAACGTTTTTTAAGTTCTATATGTAGTAGATAGTGAAGTGTCTAGAGACATACATTTCCGTAGAGCTATTAATGCTTTGTCTGCCTCCTTTTTGTGAAGTTTCTGCAGCGATATTGTTAATTCAATTTTTATGCTAATGTACTATGAGTGATGCTAGGCTGTAGTCCAGCTGTGCCATCTAGGCAAAAAAAAAATTATTTTTTTATTTTTTACATTTTTTAATATCTTTAAATATTTTTTAAAATAAAAATATATCAATACATTAATAGTTACTTCCTTAATCAGTAAGTAAAAAAAAATTAAAAAAAGAATTAAATACATAAGCGGTCAAAATGAAAAAGCATACTAATATTATTCATGTAATATATAGCAGCTTTGAAAGACAAAAGCCTTTTAACAATATTCATTGATTTCATCCTTGATAAAGAGCCAAAAACACATGAGAAGAAACTTGGAAGAAAAATATATGTTCTATGCATGGCGTCATTTTGGATCCTAATTTGATACATCTTCTAATTTTTCTGCTTACCATCGATTGAAGTACCAAATATCACTAACATTTGAGTAATAGCCCTTCTGTACATAAAGAAAAAGGGGCAACTCCTAGTACTTACGTTAATGAATGTCATTAATGGCAATCTTTAATACGTTTTAAGTACGCCTTATACCATATACTATATTTTCATTTTATGTGCTCTTAATATAGCTAGCTCTCATGTCTATCAATTTTTTAGATCAACTCCAATTTTTCAAAATAATAAATTCAACGGTTTATAAATAATGCAACATTAATTATATAATGAGACGGATGTAGCGCAATATCTGATACTAATAATGATGAATGTAGGTGGTATTTGAGATCTCGCATTATTTGGGAGAGAGGAGTTATTGTTCTTTATAATGATGCTAATGAGACTCTAATTATACCATTGATTAGTTCTTGGAATATGGGATCAGATGTGGTTTGAGTGTCCCTTGAAGCGTTACATGCAGGATAATAATATGGTAATATAGTTTTTTTCTCTTAGCTACTTAATTAGAGACCTTGTAACCAAATGTATGTGTGAGTTCATTTACCTGCCTAAAATAGTGGTCAAATTTGACACTAGTACTTGAACAAACTCTAAGACTTGGACATTTAATGAGAAGTATATATATCATTAAATTATCTTATTCTTGCTCACGGGTATCATTTGACATTTTGTTTTGACGCTAATTAATGAAGTTATAACTTGTTGAAATGCTTTCATATCATTGTCTTAGAAAACATCTTCGGCTAGATGAACATAAATTACCGGTTTTTAGAATAATGTTCATCGATATGAATACAAACATTGGTCAGAAATTAAAAAGAATAATCGTTTGGTTGGGGCCTTTCTCCAATAGTCTAAGTTCTAATCCCAGTTTTAGTTGGATTAGTGTTGAGGATTAATAATCTCACATTGCTTGTGGACAAGGTTTTGGACATGTTTATAAGGAATGAGCAATCCTCTCTTGGATAACCGGTTTTATGAGATGAGTTAGGCTCATAAATTTCTTCATGGTATTAGAACCTGCCACAGGACGAATAGGGGCCCACACTACTTACCCCGTGATAAGGACTAGATTTAAAAAATATTGACCTATACGTGAGGGAAGGTGTTGAGGAATAATCCAACATTACCTGTGGACAAAGTCTTAGGCCTGTTTATAAGAAATGAGCAATCCTCTCTTAGAAAACTGGTTTTATGAGACGAATTAGGCCATGAATTTCTTCAATTAGTTGGGTCTGAACTTGCATGGAGTATAGGAGTAATCCAATTTGCTTTTCTTATGAATTGGTAGATTAATATGATCATGAAGAGGATTTTGTCACTTCAGTTTCGACAACGTTCAGTACAAGAAAAACAATATTTTCCAGCACCAAAAATCGCTGAAAATAAGCCATAATATCGTCGGAATTGATCATTCTCAACGATGTTTACTGCGCCGAATGTTCATCGCATTTGTTTACTCAATTATATGTTAAACCAGCGAACTGTAAAAATCATCTCAAATAGTTACTTTTCTGGTGATTTTTTTCTACCTCAATTGTCCAAAAAATGGACGGAAATAGCCTTTCCGTTTAACATTAAATCGTTGAGAAAAGTCAATTGCAAGGATATATATCGTTACAAAAAGTTAATAAATCGTCAAAAATGCCTCGATATTTTTCTAGCAATTTTCAATTATCGTCACAATTATGTTTTTCCAGCAGGTAATTGTCGCCTAAAAAGAATATTTGCAGTGATCTTAAAATCATTGGAAAATCTCTAGTTTCTTGTAGTGGTTGTGTTTGCAAAACCCTGTAAAATGGTTGCTCAAGAAAGCCTATACATTAATGTAGGTATGCCTGCAAATATTGAACTACATTGAGCATAAGATAGCAAGAAACTTTCTATCTTTTTCTCTTTTTTCTCAAATTCATCTTCATAAGGCAACTTTTTAAGCACTAGACTAAACTCTTAAGTAAGTTCTTTTCTTTATTTCTATCACTACTCTCACTTAAATAAGAAAAATTCTTCTTATCAACCACTATTCATCACTCCGTACCCTATGAAAAACATTCACACACTATGAAAAAACTATAGATGTGAGGTGTGAGGTTTGAGGTGTGAGGTGTGGAAGTGAATAGTAGCTGATGTATAGTATTCCTCCCTAAATAAATGACACCCTAGTACTGCATAACATAGCTAAATTCTATCTATATAACCCCCCTCTTCCCTTTGTAACTCTCTCTCTCTCTCTCTCTCCCTCTCTCTCTCTCTCTCCAATTCACCTGAAAATTTAAGCCATGGAATCAAATGAAAGCAAGGGATTCCATGATCTACCTCATGCAAATGTCCTTTTACATTTCCAGAGTCTCTGTCACACCCACAAACACAATCACATCTCGAGCCTCCAGAACATGCAGCCGGATGAAGCTGAACACCATAGCCTATCCCATGCAAACCTAGCTCGAAATCCAGAGTCCATACCATTTTTCTTCACTAGATTCTTCCCTGACTCTCAAACTCATGCCCCACTCCATAAATTATCTCCAAATGCATCATCTGATCTCAGTAATGACACCACTTCTGACAAAGCAAAAGAGCTCCAACAAAGCATCATCAACGAGAGGAGGCTCAAAAGAATGATATCTAACAGAGATTCTGCTCGGAGATCGCGCCTGCGGAAAAAGAAGCAAATTGAAGGGCTCCAATATCAGGTTCAACAGGTCCAAATTTCGAATCAACAGCTCTCCCAAAAGCTTATCCAACTCTTCGAGTGCAACCAACAAATCCTCCAAGAGAATGCTCAGCTCAAGGAAAAAGTCTCTTCCCTTCAACTAGTCCTCGCCGACGTGCTAATGCCTCTAGGCCGAAATGTGGAAGAGGACATGACTTGCAATGCAAATCGATCCACCACAGAAATTTGAGAAGAAAACTGGTCTGGAACATATATTCTAGATCAGGTACAACATATAAGTTGCCAAGAAACAGCTTTGAAGGACATGATTTGGATCACCAACTTTTGTTGTGAAGTTTGTGATCATTTTTAGATATATAGCCTAAAGATACCTTAGTGATTCAGAGAACATTAGTTGTCTGTGGTGTATATATCTCCATTTTCTTGCTGTGCATATATGAACACTTCAGCAGTTATGTGGGAATGAATTATGACGTCTCTGCTATCCCTTTTGCCTACCCTATTTTGGCTCCATCAAAACATTTCTTTTGTCTGTCGATTTGGGCGAACGAATAGGGCTGTTTGGAGGTGATCCCCAAGGAATCTTGGTTAGGAAAGAGAAGCAGAATTTAAGAAAAGCAATTAAGTTGCAATAGCGCAGGTAGTTTGTGATTCATAATGAAAATAATATTGAAAAAATTGAAAAGATAATATTTGGATTCTCAAAATTGATGTTGGATGGAGAGTTTAACATCAATTTTACCCTTTGAACATTGTTAATGTGGTCTAATATATACATACACATGCATTGTAAATGGGGATTTACTATGCATAAGCCACTATTCACTCTCATACCCTACATTTATAATTTTTTCATAGGGTGTGGAGATATTTTTCATAGGGTACGGGAGTGCTTTTCATAGGATGTGAGGTAGTGAACAGTGGCTAATGAGAAGAATTTTTCTTGTAAATACACGATTAGCTAATTCATAGAATTACTTGCTTGAGACAAAATATAGATTCAGATGCCTTTGTTGTCTCCCAAGTTCCCAACTCCCTAGAGATCTCCCGTTTTAGCTTAGCAATTTGTACGTTTCATTTGAAAAAAAAGGAAGGATCCCAAAAAATTGATCTTTCTTTTGTTCGTTGAATCTCTTGTTGATTGATCAATAAATTGTATTTCGAATCCTGATTGTTCATGAGATCGATATGATTTCTAGATTAATTAAGAGCAATCTTTCAATTGGTTAAAATTTATTTCTTTAACGAAATTAGATCTTGACCCAAGGCCAACGTGCATGAGGAGAGGAGAGGAGAGTAGAGGAGATCACCCCCTCCCTTTGAACGCTCTCTTCCCCTTCAGCAAGGTGCCCACACCTTTCCCTCCCTCCCCTGTTTTTGTTTTTGTATGTTTGATAACAAAAAAAATTCTGAAAACAACCAAACAGCAGCTTTCAGAATTTGTCTTTCAAGTCCACCACGCTTCATCATGTAAATAATGAAATCACGTCATGGGTCCGACGGAAGAGATTAAAAGGTATTGGGAGAGAGATTCATATTGCACCACATAGACCAGAATTATTCTTTATCAAATTTGAAATTCAGATACCCATACGAAAACTGAATCTTTTCTTTCAATTTTTTTGGCCATGAGACCCACCTGCAACTCAAAATGGATTAAGAACACAACTCCTACAACTTGTTAGCCTTCTGGTATGTCAAAGGTGAATAATACAGGCAATCTCAGCAATCTTTCTTTGAATTATTACCCAACTATTCAAGTTCAGCAATGCTAGAATTGTGTCGTCGAAATGAAGCACATTCGGATGCTCTATATAAGCAATATAGCCATTACTATGCCAAGGTGTATGTTGAATATAATTCCTGCCATATTTCTCACCAATTTGCAGCCTTCACTCTTTTAAGTGTTCATGATGGCTAATAATAAGCTCAAGTTTCTGGAAGCAAATGCATTGATAATTGCATAACTGTGTACATTGCTTACATTAAGTGGGAGTCTGAGGCAAAGTTGTGGTTCGTTTCCGCCGGTAGCTTCTTGGTCCACAACATGCATTCAAGTAAACACAATATACCATATAGGTAGGTCAAAATGGCTGGGAATAGGGGAAAGAGATCTATCATTAGCCATTCTTCTTCAAAGGGTGCTTCCCATTGGAGATAGTAGTTGGGGATTCATCTGAATAAGCTGAACCACTGCTTCTTTGATCTTCGAAACCCTGCACGGGGTCTGCATATGATCGAGTGCAAGGCCACCTATAGGGACTAAAACAGATCAGCTTCTGCTACAACAGGAGTAAATTCAAGTTCAGAAACACATGGTTCAATTTAGCAGTACCTGCTTGACTTTATGACCTCATCATCTATTGTTATATCCCCATCATAAATATTTCCTGCAAAATGACACAAAAAATTCAATAACAACGAGAATGACAAAGATAATATCAACTAAAATGATGAAACATGAAGAAACTTATGTGCAACAAAGTTTTCCACTACAGTACAAAACTGAAGTTTACCAAAATAACTTTTGACTGTGGTATGGAAAACCTATAGAAATTGAATCATTGTCTTGTGTTCTGAATTGCATTAGAACAGAAAAGTCGGTATTACAATACGAAAAAACTTACATAATATGATGTCAACCTAGAATCTTTTTTTTTTTTGCAAGTAAAATTAAAGAAATTATCCATTCCATAGCATGAAACAAATATCAGAGAGAAATGACTATCAGGAAGATGCTGTACTTGCTTGAAATATGAGAAACATAAAAAATTGCCCACTGGCCTTACCTACAATAGAGAAATTGTAACAACAGCAGGATAAGAAGATAGCCAATACATTGTATGATTTCCTATGCGATGACTAATGATGAGATTTTGATACAGGTTCAGAAAAAAATGGCTAAATCATGGTTATGTACAAAATGGTGCGAAAAAATAGGTCTATATAAGTAATATGCAGTTGCATGATGTTCACAAAGGTATGTGGTACAGGGTGCCAACCATATGCATGCAATAAACCAATCATACAAATCTCAAAGTCCTGGGAGATAAAGTGAGCAGTTTTTACAGTTTTTTTTCTAAACAGAAGAAAATTAGCAGGGAAAGAAATTAAGCAGAAAAGACAGTTAATAACATTAAAATTTGAGATGCATCTTAGATTAATCAAACGATATGTACAAGGGAAAGGATTAGTTATATTAAAAGTACACAACAGAGAGAAAGTTAGAGAGAGCTGTTGTATGGATAAAAGGCATATAAGAAAACTGGCCATCAAGAACATCTTCTTGGTAACAGATATACAGAGGGAGCTCAAAAAATGCAAACCACTTGCCAAAATCTCAATAAAAACAAGTCATATAAAGTCCTGCAAAGCACATGAGTATATGAAAAAAACACAGAATGATCCATATCAAACTTTTCAGAGAAAGGTAGAAGTTATAGCAAACATTGCTTACCACCATAAAGATTCTTCTTTGAGAAGTATTTTGCCATTAGCCGACAAGTGTAGTCAGCTTCATATTTCTTGAACCTCTCAATGTATTCTGTGCTGTCAAGATACCTGACAAAGAGCAAGGGATATCTATCATCTAGCCTCTGATACACATCTACAAATGGTACTCCATTTCTCTGAAAATAAATGAAAAAGGTCTCTTTTGTTGAAGAAGAAGAAGGATCAATAAATACATTGATAATACACCTTTTTGTATTTTATTTTGTAATTTCATTTTCAAAGGTCTAAGAGGACAAAACATATTTCAAAGCAGCGGTTAATATAAAAAAAGTGCACAGTTGTATGCATTTACTTATGATAATGAGTGTGTTTTCCTTTAAATATAATTCAATAGGAAAACAAAGGGGGGCATTTTTTATTTTACAGAAAAGAAAACAAAATAATAACATTATGATATCACTTAAGCACAAAGACGTATGTAGAATACCATGGAGCAGAAAATGCATTTGCTATCATTCTATAGATATGCTAGAACTAACAACTGAATCTAAGCTATACTGAATGGTTCTAAGTAACTCCATGTTCGAATCGCAAGATAGACAACTCATGTAAATTATCTAAAGTATGCCATTTCTATGTGCTTACCTACGCAACATTCAATCACCAGCATCATCTATACATGTAATCAAAGGAAATCCCTTGTGGGTAATATCAATGATTCCAACTAATGGATATGGTTTCAATTGCAATCGGACACAATTTTGCCCGACCTTAAATATAGGTTAAATCCCAAGGAGGAGCACAAAGGAAGACAGTTGATCCCAAACCAATAAAACAGAGATCAAAGGTAACAAAATCATTGAAATCATAAACCTAGAAGTGACAATTATTTCAACCATCTTTTGAAGAACAAAGAAATTCCCATGCACTGAGATTGGAGACAGCTTAAGTTTTAGTAAATTCTATGTAGATTTCCAACCTACACTGCCTGTTTGGCTTTTTCGGCCATTTTGACAAGTAATTGTTGTACAGTTTATTGGGTATTTTTGTCACATTTCATTAAAGTCAGTATGTCAGATACCTTTATTTATTTCGGAGCCACACTTGAAAGGAGGTTAGCTGGTAGGAAAATGATCTACTTGTCTAAGGGGGGAAGATTAACTCTAATAAAAATTACTTTGTCTAACCTTCCCACTTATTTCTTATCTCTTTTTCTGTTGCCAGCAAGGGTTGAAAGAAGAATTGAGAGTTTATTTCGGAATTTTTTATGGGGTGGTAAAGGAGTTGAAAAAAAGTTCTATTTGGTTAGTTGGAAGAAGGTTTTTCAACCGACTGATTGTGGTGGGTTGGGGATAAAAAATTTGAGATTGTTTAATAGAGCATTACTTGGGAAATGCTTTGGAGATAGCACTTGGAAAGTAATGCCTTTTGGAAAAATGTTATTGATGTAAAATATGGTAGTTTATGGGGAGGTTGGTGTTCTAAAGATACTAGAGGTGCGTATGGGGTGAGTTTGTTGAAGTTCACTAGAAAAGGATGGGGGGTATTTTCAATTCATATTAGATTGAAGGTGGAAGATAGGAAGAGGATACTTTTCTGGCATAACTTTTGGTGTGGGGATTCTTCACTTAAGCTGGACTTTCCCTCTCTTTTCAGAATTGCAGGGGATTAAAATGCAGCTGTAGGAAATTCTTTCTGTTGCATTGACAATAATATTCAGTGGAATGTATCTTTATCAGGGATGTTAATGACTGGGAAGTGGAAGATGTTAAGGCTTTTCTGGAAAGACTTTACAGTTCAAAGTTGATGCTGGGTATAGGGAGGACAGCATGCTGTGGATTCCTGCAGGAAATTCTAAGTTCTCAATCTCCTCTTTTTACAGAATATTAACCAGTCATAGGAGTTGTGAATTTCCCGGGAAAAACATATGGAAAGTGAAAGTTCCTTCCAAGGTTGCTTTTTTTCTGTTGGGTGGTATCCTTGGGCAAAGTGTTGACAACTGAAAATCTTAGATGGAGAAGTATGTACATTGCTGATTGGTGTGTCATGTGCAAGAAGGATGGGAAATCTGTGAATCAACTCTTTCTTCGTTGTGAAGTAGCCAGGTTATTGTAGAATGAGGTTTTGAATCGGACTGGTTACTTTGGGTAATGCCCAAGGAAGTGGTGGATTTATTGGTAGGGTGGAAGGGATTGAAGGATAGCAAGAATACAGTTCGTGTTTGGAAGACGATTCCTTCTTGTCTCATGTGGTGCCTATGGCTTGAAAGAAATGGGAGATGCTTCGAAGACAAAGAATGTTCATTGGAAGAACTTAGGGATTTTTTCTTTAGTACTTTGAGTTTGTGGGCTAAAACTTTTGTAATGGAAGATAATTTCCAGAATCTGTTTTAGTTTTCCTTTCGTTTTTGGAAAGTAGTAGGTATTTCCTTTGTATACGTCCTATGTACTTGGGCTTAGGCCTATTTCTTGGGAATAAAATCTTTTATTACTTACAAAAAATAAAACTTGTATCACCAGCATATTTCACAGATTCTAAGAGGTTTACTATCAAAGTTTTTTAAACATTGTTTAATTACAGTTATGTCTATCTATTATCACGGTTCATAAAGATTTGACCCACATATTATTTGTCAAGCCAAATAACAATGCTCAATCTTACAACTTATGAACAACTCAATCTTTGTATTTTTCACACAACACACTTTCTAGTACCGTTGATACATATAAAAGGCTGTTTTTCTCAATTTAGTTTGCAGATACATACCATTCGAATTAGTAAATTTCTCATTTCCCACCCTTCAGTAATCCAATACAAAAAAGGGATTTGCATAAGTTTATTTCCCTGAATCATTATAAAATATATATATATATTTTTTATAAGTAAATCATTATAAAATATATTAGTCAAGCTTGTTTTGTGGGCCTCCTCTATGATGCATTTGGTTGCTCAGAATGATAAAAAAGCAAAGGAACTCACTTCCTTGAACATCAGAATTTTCACTATTTGAGAACCTTTAAGTATTTGAATATAATCCTATGCAATGAAAAAAAATGCTACTTGGTCAATAGATGTTTTAAGGCTGCATTTGGATGTTGACATGATCTCAAATGATCTGAATTGATCTATGAATAGTACTATTTTGTAGATCTCATTGAGATGCGTTTGAATGTAAATAGGTTGAGATATGATTTTAAATATATGAAACAGGTTGGGATAAGTTTAACTTTTTATAGAAAGTTGAAAAAGTAGTAGGTCCCATTAATAATTGGGTTGAGATGAGTTCAACAATCAAACACAGCCTAATAGTGGGTTAAGGCAGATTCTTTACTTTGTCCCTACGCTTGCGTTGATTTCCCGAGCAACCAAATAGATCTTAAGTGAAACCCAGTTGCAAATAAGGTCTATTCTTATTTACACCACACACATAAAAGAAAAACGAAGAATGTGTTCCAAACGGGATTAATCTTAAAACCAGGAAAATAAATATACTCATCCCAAAACTTTGTATGGATATACATTCAATAAATGATAAAGGAAAGTCAGCCAAGTATAAATATAAGACACTAACTCGAAATTGTCGGGCAAGTCAGGTTCTTTCTCGTCCACAGTAAGAGTTCCTCCATTATTCGTTGCTCCCTCAACCTTACAAAGAGAAGAAGCCCTAATAGAAATCATTACACAGAACACAAACATACTTTACAAAATAAACACACAGACACAGAGAGAGAGAGAGAGAGAGAGAGAGAGAGAGAGAGAGAGAGAGAGAGAGGACCTGGGGCTTCTGTGTGTGAGAGGTGGTGGGGCTGGTGGCGGAGTTCTCAGAATTGGAGGCTGAGGGAGGTGACGACGGAGGAGGTGAGCTCGATGGCACGCTGGCCATTGCTTCAGATTTTGGAGGGCAGAAGGGTAGAGGGGGAGTGCAAATTGCTTCTTCTGTTCCACGTTTTCTTTCTTTCCAGAGAAAAGTCAGACCGATAAACGGAATTACAGATTTAAATTTATAAATTAGTTTTTTTTTGTTATTTCTTAATTGACAAGTACGCGGTGATGCCGGGGATATTTGCTTAATATTAATTACCTTTTTTATTAAAAATTATTCTCAATTTATCTCATTTCATCTCATCTCATTATTATAATTTTTATAAATTTTTACATAAAATATAATAAACAATTCAACTTTTTTAAATCTCAAAACAATAAGAATATTAAAAAATAATATTCTAATAATATTTTATTAAACTTTCAACTTTTATTTCAATTCATCTTATCTCAACCCACTGTCCAAACCTCACCTTAAATATATAAGTTTCTATAGATTTCTTTGTAAAAAAGTAGATGCCATGAAAAAGAATAAATTTTTTTATATTTTTTGAAGTGGAATTACTTCTTTTATAAAGAAACTGTACAAAATTTATCTATTTAAAATTTATACAAATCATTTCTCTTACTACAAAAAATAATAATGATGTTTTTTTTTTTAAATAAGATGGATTTTTTTACCATAAAGTTTTCCTCAAAATTTGAATGGAGGATTTTTTTTTTTTTTCTTTTTAATTTCATCCACAAAAATAATAAGTGAGCATAAAATATGTGACATGCACATGTTTCTTGTAAGTATCTTAAATTAAAATATTTTCATGTGTCTCTTACTTTTTACATGCTCAAGAAATATATACAATTTTTAAAATAGATTACGAAACTTCCTCGAACCCAGTTTGAAACAAAATTTTATCCTTTCTTATATGTGAAGTGTGAAGGGAAGCTGTCCTGAAAACAATTTGCAATTTTGACATTTTAAATTAAATAAAATTATTTAATTTTGAGAAATTAATTTGAGCATTTAGCATGTTGTTTTAAGTCTATAAATATTAATCTTTCTGCTGGCTGTAACCCAATAATTTGATCGAAATCACAAGTCTCTATGCTAATCACACATAAAGATTACCACTAAAATTTGCAAGTATAGAAACCCTATAAACAGGGTGCTATACATTGGGTGCCCACGCACTTTTAGATGCAACTTTTTCATTGAAATTAAAGAGAAGGTTATGAGATTGATTTAGGCTATGTTTGGACAACGAGAAGTGTTGAGAAGTGTTGTGAATAGTTGTGAGTAAAGATTGAAGTGAATTTGTGGGTCCCATTGAAAGTGTTTTGAGTTGTTTGGATGTATGAAGTATGTTGAGTTGTTGACTTTTGAATATGTGGTTGAAAAAGATGTGGGTCCCATAAATATTATAGTGATTTTATAATAATAATAAATATTATAATAATTTGTTTATTTTTATTTTAGATTATAATAATTTTATTTTATTTTTATATTATAGTATTTTTTTCTCTTTCCTCACTTTCCCTCTCTCTCTCTCTCTCTCTCCTCTGCCCGATTCCCTCACGCCCGAAATGCAATATTTGGCCCGATTCCCTCACACCCGAAACGGGTTTCTACTGGTTTGGTCGCCGCCGTGCGCCGCCCGGCCTCACCGCCACCACCGGTGACTTCCTCTCACGCCGGTGAATCCCCCAGCTACCACCGATCTCCCCCATGTGCGGCTCTCTCTCTCTCTCTCCCCTGCGGTACCGAACCGAAACCCATTTCGGTTGTTTCTGTCCACTTGGGCTGCCGTACACTGCCACTCAGGCGACCGCACCTCCACCACCTCACACCAGCGACCACCTCTCGCAGACCCAACCACCATGAACCGGCCTCCCCCCCTCCGTCGCACACACGCAAACTGAAACCCATAAATGGGTTTCACTCGAGCTCGCCACCGCATCTCCACCACCACCTCACACGGAGCTCGACGCCACCACCACCTCACACGAGCTCGAGGCCACCGCACATATTTTGTCAGAACTGCGAAGAGAGAGGGAGGGAGAGAGAAGTCGAATGAGAGAGGGAGGGAGAGAGAAGTCGAACTGCGAAGAGAGAGGGAGGGAGAGAGAAGTCGCGTGGGAAGTATTCTCTTCCGTACGAAAATGTTTTGTTTGGATGTAAAACACCTCTCACCCGTACAAACATATCTCAGAGTAGTTGAAGTATTTTCAGTGTCCAAACACAGCCTTACTGTGCCTTTGATTAAAAGAATACCACTACTCTGTTGTGCATATGATATGGGTATCATTTTTTTTTTTTCTTATTAGCATCGGATGTCCTGAAACAGTATCCCGACTAATCCCCGGGATGCACAGCATATGATTTCAGTATCATAAACCAACAACCGTCTAGTTTGGCAAATTGTGCGCTTTGGAATAATCACAAGAAAATTGAAATCCATAAGGTATGACATATTGGTGGATTATCTCCAGGATACACCATTTCAGATGCTTATAAAGTCGTGAGAACTAGAGTGATTTGTTAATAGCCACAATATTCTACTTCATTTTAATTATCACATAAAAATGAAGTTTCAGGAGAGTGGGATCCCTTGCAATAACTTCCTTCAGTTTGAGCTCCACAAGATCAAGAAGCTTTGGTTCATGTGTCATAAAAATACATCATGAGCATGAACCGAAGTAGTATATTCAATACAGCATATGGTACAAGGATGTCAAAATTTGCCAGAGCATAAATTTTGGCGTCCTAGAAATACAATGCAAATGTCATAGAGATTTGGAAAAGCTAGTAATTTAAGTTAGAACCAGTGCAGAAATCACTGAAAAAACTTCTTTTCCCAAGTTCTCTTGGCAATGAAACAGAGTATCAGTCACCTCATATTTCGCATAGAAAAAAAATTGCAGAAAGGACAGACAGCGGGCGATTATGCAGACTGCAGCGTACGAACTAACCTTTTTAACAGAACTCTTGCTATGCGCATTTATGGCAAAGATAGTAACATCTATATTGATATTTAATTTATGTAATTTTTTTTATAGGAATTAATTTAATTTATGTAATTTTGAGTCAATTTGTGGATAAATTAATTGCGATGCTTAGGGAAAGAAGAGATGATATGTGAATAGTAATGACTAGTGAGATAGTTTGATAAATATTTATTAGATTTTGAGAAAAGAGAGAAAAGAAAATTGAATAAAACATATTATAAAGTTAAAATATTGTTATAATATTATTTTTATTTTGAGATTTAAAAAAATTAAATTTTTTTTATTTTTTTGTTTGAGAAGTTATGAAAGTTGTAATGATTAATTTGAAAAAGTTATAACGATTAGCTTGAAAATATTTATATTTGAATGATGTTTAAGGATTATATGAGATGAAATGAAATGGAATGGGATGAAAAGTGTTTCCAAATATCCCCTGAATGCAAATGAAGTTGTTGTATTTTAATTATCGCATAAAAATAAAGATTCATAAAGATATTAGCCTCGATGTTGATTTTTTAGTTATGTAATTTTGAGAAAAAAATTTATTTAATGCCAACGAAGTTGTGGTTGTCAAAAATATTTTAGAAGGTTGTTAAAGATTCAACCATTAATTCAAAAGTCTTAGGACTATTGGATACGAATTTAGTTAAACATTAACTCTCGTGATCATAACATTCATACTTCTAAATCCGACGTCCACGACGGTTCACTCTATCAACACTAACCCGATGGTAACCCTTTCCCTTTTGGCAACTTCACTCATCTATCAGTATTTAATGACTTAACACTACACATACATAGTATTAAGGCGTGTAGTTTAATCCAACCTATGGATTGTCCTCTCCATAACTTGAGCTTGTGACATGATTTCTACTCTCATACTAATTGTAAAGGACTCAACTATTAATATAAAAATTCTAGAATTGTTGAATACTAATTTGATTAAATTTTTAACCCTCAACATCATAATAAAGGTGGTGATCAAGTGAGAATGATATTATAGAGATTCATAAAGATTATTGGTATTATAATTTGTAATTAAAGCATGAATCTGCTGCTACAGGGAGGTCTAAGAGTGTTCATCCGATAGGAATACAATTTTGACCCGACCCAGTTTCAAACAGATCGGAAAGTGTTTCGAATTAAATTCATATTTCAGCAAAAATTCTGACTAAGGGTGAAGAAGTTTCGGTCGGGACCGAACTGACTGGTTCGGTCCGAACTAAAACTATAAGTAGTCAGTTTCAGTCCCACAAATGGTGGACCCAATGGGTTTCAGTTCGATACTGGGGTTTGTGATTTTTTGACCAAACCAAACCGAAACCAACCGAAGTCACCGAACTATATTTATTTATTTTTTAAATATTATTATATATATAATATATATTTTTATATAATAATTGTATTGGTTAATTATGTAATTTTCATCTAATTTATTATCATTAATCATATAAAATGATAAATAATATATACTATAAATTAATAATATATCATAAATCATATTATAATTTATGTCATTATATGTAAATACATTCATACATACGTTACTATTTTTTCTTCATTAAATTAATACTAATTAGGTAATTTTTTTAAATATCTAAACTGCAAGCAAGTATGAATAATTTATGTACAATGAAATTATTTGATATTCATTAACCATATATAAAATGGTAAGACATTATTAATAATTAAGCATACTAAAAAGTAAAGTTTAAGTTAGTAAGTAGTAACTATCAGCATTTTAAATATAATTATTGTGAAATATTTTTTTTAATGAGTTAATTATATAATCCACATTAATAATTCACTTAATTTTAATTTTAATGATTTAAATAATATTTTATTAATTTATTTTAAAAAATGAAACAAAATAACTAAACTGGATCGATAGCTGCCAGTTGGTCCACTAGGGGTGATCAGCCCACTGGACCGTTTTGCACCGCTAATTCTGATCCGACTCTTGTTTCAGAGAAAAAACTGACTTTCCAATTCACCACCTCCCTCCCTCCCGCCCTCTTTACCTTTTGGTTTTCTTACCTTTTTTCCCCAGTTTGGAGTCAAAATGATTAGAATTTTTGTATTATTTAAAATTAAATATTTATGATTTGTGAATCTAAATATATCATAACTTCTTGGATTATTAATTAAATAAATAAATAAATAAAACGATAATGGTTAGTGAGTATAATGGTTTATGAGATTTGACAGAAAAAGACATTAGAATAAAGCCATGTCAAGGGAACGTGCTACGGATAAACCTTTTTAAGAAAATTACAAATATTACAAAGGAACTAAAGGCCCATAAAAACGTAACTACAAAATATATATCTTTGGAGGGTAAATCCGTCCACCAAAGCGCAATGTGGGGTGGCATCTTCTAATTTAAGTTTGGCATGGAACTTGCTGAACTTAATCATAAGGCCTATGTTGAGATGAGATAAGATAAAAAATTTGTAAATAATAGTGAAATGATTTATAAATAATAGTAAAATAGTTTTAAGTTAAAATATTTTATGTGATTTTGGAAAATGGAAGAAAAAAATTAAATAAAAATATTATAAAGTTAAAATGTTATTAGAATATAATTTTTTTAATATTATTTTTATTTTTAAATTTGAAAAGGTTGATTTTTTGTGCGTTTTGTTTGAAATTTTAAAAAAGTTGTAATGATTAGATGAAAAAATTGAATATTTAAAATAAAAAAATATTTATGCTTGAGTGATGTTTGGATAATAAGATGAGATAAGATAGATGAGAAGAGATTCTCATCTCATCTCAATATCCAAACCAACCCGGTTAGGTCTTTATATGGAGCTAGGAAGTCTCTTCTTAAGCTTTAGAGAGTACTATTCCTAGGTACTGTAAGTTGTAATTTCAATACCAACTAGTTAAACACCCTAAAAAGTATTTTGGACTGAATAAAAAATTTGTACACAAACACAACGTTTCCCAAGCTAGAGAGACTTAGTTGGAGAGGTAAAGAGACTGCGATGGCGAGGTAGGCTAGGGTTCCCAACTTTCCACTATAAGAGCCAGAGAGCCAGCTAGCTGAGAATGGAGAAACTGAGATGTAAATTGACTTAGGCATTAATTAAGAGCAAAACAACAGCGTATAACAATTGTTTCAAGTGATTTGGAATTATAAACAGTTATCAAGTGTAACACGATACCTGAACCGAAATTTTCCGAATCTAGATTTCCATTTTTGATTTCCGATTTGTTAATATCAAGTTGGTTAATTTGTCTCAAGCCAAGTCGCAATGGTTGGGTTGGGGAAACAAGGTTGGACAAACAAACATTTCCCTAGTTGGACTAGGCCTGATCCATCTTACAGAGACCCCTAAACGAAGCACCACAGGCCTAGCAAGTATCGCACGAAGGATCAGACTGTATAACTGCTTAGAGATATCAATATATTCAAATCACATTAATTATGGACTGATGGTGTAATCGTCGAGGGAATCTTGAACCTTCCTAAAGTGGATAAACATCCATGATACTCACCCACAATGGTGGTTCCCTCTTTGGCCTATCCAAGGCCCAATATTCAGCACCTCCAAAATAACTGGAGAGGATCTTGTTGTTATACTATCCTTATCGGTCAACTGAACATCTATATAACTGATACCAATTGGTGATTTGAGGTAACTCTTCACAACCCCATTGATTTTATACTTCACTATTATAAACACTGACTGAGGCATCGGAAGTGTTTCCAACCCACCGAGCCCCCATGCTTCTTTCGGTGCAGGTTGATTGAGTTCATTGGCAGTAGTGCGAAACACATTGTTAACAATTGGCGTCGTCTATCGGATCTAGTCAGTAACCCCATCGTGCTTTTCGTATGCCTGTTACAATGCAATCTCAAGTGATATGCAATCAATAAGCTACCACGACGAACATGGAGGGAAGATTTGCAGAGTTGGACGACGGGATGAAGAAGATGGCATTGAAGAGGGAGAATCTCCAGCGGGAAAATGAAATCCTAAGGCAAAGGAACACCGGTTCTAGGGAAAGTGCTGGAACAAGCCAAAGCAATCGAATCAAAGCGAAATCACAAAGTGCTGGTAGGGTGGCTGCCGACGACGAGGAGAATAAGAGGATTCACAACAAGTTGCGCAGCCTCATGAATAAATATGAGGAGATGGCCAAGAAGCTAGGAGCATTGTCTTTGATCGACCAGTTGCTCAGTAGCATGGATCTCACTTACAGTGCCGAGGTGATGGCCATACTGCTCCCGCCTAAATTCAAAGTTTCACAAATGGAGATCTACGATGGATCTAAAAATCCAATCGAACATCTAGAGATGTTTAAGGCTCACATAATGTTCCACGGCTTTCTTGGGGAGATTGCCAATTGAGCTTTTCCCATGACGCTTAAGGGGTCAGCCAGGGGATGGTTTGGAGCTCTGCAGCTAAGCACCATTGACATTTCTGCAGAACTGAGCTTACAGTTCCTAACACAATTTATGGCCAATAGGAGAAGAAGAGTACCGGCCGCCTACCTTCTTACCATAAAACAACAAGAGGATGAGAGCTTGAAGGCTTACCTTTCCCTATTCAACAAGGAGTGCATGACCGTGGATGACCAAAATGAAAAGATTGGACTAGCAACACTCCTGGATGGCATTTGGCCTAGGAATCCCTTCATGGCGAAATTGGGGTGAGAAGCCAGAAGGTCATGACCATCTCCTTTGACGAGAATGATTGCGAAGGGGTGGTTTACCCCCACAACGACGTCTTAGTGGTAACAATGCTAGTCGCCAACTTCACCACCCAAAGAATTCTGATAGATAATGGAAGTTCGGCCGACATACTTTTTTGGGAAGTGTTCGCAAAGATGAGAATCAACCAAAGCCGGTTGCACCCATCGCCAACACTCCTAAAGGGATTCTCGAGGGAGACCGTATAACACTAGGCTAACTATGACAATCGGGCCAAGGACATGCACAACTACTGCTATGGTGGACTTCCTGGTGGTCAAAACTCATTCCTCCTATAATACGATAATCAAACGACTAACCTTGAACATCCTTCGGATCGTAGCTTCTACCTATCACCTAAAAATGAAGTTTCTGATGAAAGCGGATGCAGGAGAACTGTGCGGTGAGCAAGCACTCGTGAGAGAATGCTACATGCAAGAACTCAAAGATGAGAGAAAGGAGGTGCGTACAACAGAACCACTCGCAACCAAGCCATGAGTTCCACCCCACCTCCTAAACTCATCGAGTGAGAAGTGGAAACTCGAAACAAGCAAAATCTAAAGCACGGAAAGGCTGACGAACCCTTAGAGCTGGTGGCACTGGATGATGCTCACCCAGAGAGGAGGGTGAGAATAGGCACAAGAATGGAGCCCAAGGTGAGTTCACAAGAACGTCTTAGCTTGGGGTAACGAAGACATGCCCAAGATCGATAAATATGTGATCAAACACCGTTTAAGCGTAGACCCCGACATCAAAAAGATTCTGCAAAAATATAGGAGCTTCATTATCGAGAAATACACCGTAATTGCAGCGGAGCTTCAATACCAGGGTTTATTAGGGAGACCACTACTTGAAATGGCTTTCCAATGTAGTCATGGTCCAGAAGTCAAATGGTAAGTGGAGAATGTGCGTCAACTTCACCAAACTGAACAAAGCATACCCCAAAGATAGCTTCCCTCACCACATATCGACTTGATCGTGGATTCAATGCCCAGACGCTAGATGTTCAGCTTCATGGACGCCTACTCTGGATACAACCAAATCTAGATGAGTCCTGGCGATGAGGAGAAAATCACTTTTGTGATGGACCAAGGATTGTACTACTACCGAGTAATGCCTTTCAAGCTAAAGATGCCGGGGCAACCTATATGAGGTTGGTAAACTGGATTTTTAAGGAGAAAATCAAGTGTAACATAGAAGTCTACATAGACGACTTGCTCATCAAGAGCATAGAACCAAATCAGCACACCAACGATTTATGAGAAGCCTTCATAGTCCTCCGGAATTATAACATGAAGCTTAACCCTATGAAATGCGCCTTTGGAGTAGAGTCAGGAAATTTCTCAACTTCATGGTCTGAAAAAAAGGCATTAAGGCTAATCTGGAAAAGATCCAAGCCATTATCAACATAAAGTCTCCTAATACCCTCAATGAGTTGCAAAGATTGGCGGGAAAGATCACAACGCTCGATAGATTCGTTTTCAATTTGATGGGCAAGTGCTTGCCATTTTTCTAAGTGTTGTGAACGGTCCATGAATAAAATGAACTGTGTGAAGAAGCGTTCACTTGGCTCAATGAATACTTGTTGAACCCTCCCTTTTTAAGTCAAACTTTACGAGGACGTCGAGGAGAAACCCTATACCTATATTCATTCGTCACGATAGAGGCTATGTCGACAACATTGGTACGAGAGAAGATAGGGCACAAAGGCCGGACTATTACACCAACCGGGCATTGAGCGAAGCCGAAACTAAATACCCATTGATGGAACTACTAGCGTTTGCATTAGTGATAGCTGCTTGCCGATTGAGACCTTACTTTCAAGCACACCCAATAAGGGTCCTGGTGGAGGCCCCACTTAAGAAAGTGCTACAACGTCTGGACACATTCAGATGTTTAGTAAATTAGTCAATTGAAATCAGCAAGTTTGACATCAACTACTTCCCTAGCCATCAAAGGGTAAGTCTTAGCAGATTTTGTCATCGAGATAACTGATACTATTGAAGACATACCTACCCTGCCCACCGGGAGTCACTAGCAAGTCTACAACGATCGCTCGTCTTGTCGTTCGCATGGAGGCGCAAGTGTATATATTATATCAAGGTCGGGCAAAGATGCCTATTACTCGGTCAGGCCCAAATTCAAAACAATCAACAACAAAGTAGAATATAAAGCTCTACTTGCAGAACTCCCCATAGTAAAGGCTCTAGGTCTAACGGAAGTGGAAGTAAAGATGGACCCCCAAATGGTAGTAAACCAAGTTAAGGGGGAGTATGTGGCAAAAGGCGAGACTTAACTCTATTTATGACGAGTATGGGAAGAACGTGACTGTTTTCGAAACTTCTTCATTGGGCGAATCCCTCAGAAGGATAACTGGAAGGTGGACAGATTAACACGAGCTACATCAGGTATGGATGATGCAGCACTACCATGGGCATTTATCACCAAAACATTGGGGACCCCAATCATTGGGCTCAAAATCTCATAAGTGAGGGTGCAAGTACCCGAATGGGCGCATGAGATAACCAAGTTCTTAACCACCAAGGAACTACCGAGTGAAAAAGAAGAGGCGAGGAAGGTCAAGAATAGGGCGACCTGATTCACCCTCTTAAATGGATCACTGTACAAGCAAGGATTCTCCTCTCCCCTCCTAAGGTGTGTCTAACCAGAAGAAACCCAGTACGTAATGGCTGAGAGACACAAAGAAGTATGTGGGAATCACTAGGGCAAAAGAACCCTAGTGGGAAAAGTCATGAGAGATGGTTATTATTGGCCTAGGCCCCCAAAGATGTAGGACGATTCATAAAGAAATGCACGAAGTGCCAAATACATGCACAAATTCCACATTGTCTGCCTAAGGAGCTAACATCGATTACTTCCCCATAGCCCTTCGCATAATGGGGGTTGAGTATTATAGGAGCGATGCCCCCCAAGAAAAGGATGTGTAAAGTTCATCATAGTCGCGGTGGACTACTTTACAAAGTGGGTGAAAGAGAAACCCTTCACGACAATAACTGGCGCCAGCGTCACTAGATTTTTGTGGAAGGTTGTAGTATGCTGATTTAGCATACCACATGCCGTCATTGCGGATAACGGGCGACAACTCGACTTCAACCACTATTGAGATTGGTACACGGGGTCAAGCATAATGGTCACATATCCTCCCTAGGACACCCCTAAGCCAACAAGCAAGTCGAAGTAACCAATAAAACCATGGTACGGATGAAGAAGAAACTGGCAACTAAAGGAGCATGGGTAGAAGAGCTCCCATGGGTTTTGTGGGTGTATTGAACCACCACTAAAACCCCGACCGGGGAAACCCCTTCGTCCTAACTTATGAAAGTGAAGCGGTGATCTTAATGGAGGTAGGAATGTCAAGCTATAGAGTCCAATACTTTGACGAATGACTAAACGAAGAGGCATTACATGATAATCTGGACCAAGTGGAATAAAGGAGAGAAGCAAAAATAAGGATACCGACCAACAAGAGGAGAACAGAACAATACTTCAACAAAAGAGTGAGGTCAAGATCATTCAAAGTAGGGGACTTGGTACTAAAGGAAACCAGAGTGATCTCCCAAGAAGAAGGGAAGCTAGGGCCGAAATGCGAAGGACTGTATGTGTCTGCTTGTTCCGTCATGGCTACATACCAACGACATTGTTCCTTGGTCTCCTTCAGCTTTGCTTCCAGTCAAGCTAACTAATCCCGCCCAGTATCTCGCTCCTCTTCCAAAAATTTAGCCTCGAGGTAACAACGAGCTATCTCCTTTGATTTTTCTAAGTCACTTTGGAGGTAGGACGCATTCTCACAGAGGGTCGAGTCGGAGTAAGCATCCACATGAGCAAAGGCGGCTTCCGCCTTATCCCACTCGATGCTCACCTTGGTGACCTCCCCGGTGAGCTTGGACCACAAAAGATCATAGTGTATAGGCCTCGTCCTCTAACTTGGCCCTATTGTTGACGATCCATGCAGCCAGTGAGTCGACCCCCTAACAAAAAATCACAAATTGGTCAACACATGAATGACAAGGGACAATAGATTGAAGATGAGTGTTGAGAAAGCTTATCAAGGAAAGACAACTTTTAAGCTTGTCGGTAGTCTCATGGAAAAATTCAGCCTGGACATTATGAGTGCTTGGACCAAACCTAGAAGGATGAGACCCTGATGAACGGGATCTAGAGGGCCCGGGCAATCCTAAGAAACTAGGCCTCTCACCCCAAGAGGGCAGCCTTAAGCCTCCCAACTGCCCTAGTTGGTAAGAAAAATGAGAAAGAGCCCGAGACGAAAGATCCGTGTTCCCGAGAGCGTCGGACCACGTCACCCACGAGAGGAGTCAGTGGCACGATTCCCTCCAAAGCCACCAGTGAGACAACCTTTGGCTCAAAGGAGGTGCTGAAGGGTGAGGAAGGTATCAAGACCCTATCCTCATCTAGGGTCAAAAGGAAGAGTCAGGGTTTCACCTCTAGAGTGGAGTGAACAGAGCAAAGGGTGTGAGCACCATCGTTAGCAAGGCCCCGGGAAATGCCAACTCCGAGCAAGAAGGCACCGTAGAAGTGGTGGCGCACACCCCAACACCAACGTCCAAAGGTGTAGCCATCTCTGCAACATCCTCAGGTGTGGGCACCTCTGCAACATCCTTGAAAGGAACACCCAAAATGGGTTAGTGAGAACCTCTTGGGACGGGTTTGAGAAAGTCCCAGTAAAACCCCATATCAAGTTCCTCATTTTCTTGACTAGAAGCCTCAGCCAACCCATGGTATCCTAGTAGGGTAGAATGCAAATCTACGGAAGGTGATGGAGTAGCACGCAGGCCTGATGAAGGACATTCAGAACCCCGCGCCATCGCCAAAGCAACATGCGCTTGCTCCAAGATGTCTTCAAGGCTATCTGGGTTGGACAAGTCATGCCGAGTTGATCCACCAGCCCCTGATGATGATTGAGCCTGCTGGGACTAGCTAGGACCACTGAGCGGAAAGGGTGCCTCTCGTTTAGGCCCCCGGCAGTCAAGAAGTTTGTGAGCGCCTGGCTACCTGGTAGCCTGCCTAGAACCTCGCTTCTCCTATGTTAAGGACCAGTTTAAAAGGTTATTTTCTTTTGTTGATGGCTAGAATGAGAGGTAGTGGATCGACTCGGCGTGACCTGGTAGTTGGTACTGGAACAAAAGCTGCACAAGTTGTCATCATGACATTGTATCCTGTGGGTATAAAAAAACACCCTAGCAATTGGGTCGTGATATCCTCATCCTCAGTTCCCAGGACCAAGTACCATACGATGCAGTACGATAGAAGAATCCTCCACACGTTAGGATGGACTTACGAAGGGCAAACGCGAGGTTATCCAGAACATTCCGAATGGAATGGTAGGAAGGAAGCCATATCCCATTTGAGAACATAGAGGGATACAATGCGACCTTCTCAGCATATCCCTTGAGTCAACAGCCCCACGACGAGCCCCTAGTACTTCCAAGATGACGGAGTCAGGCACTCCATAGGAACTCCTCACAGCATCTAGGTCCAACAAGGTAGTGGTGGCAGATTAATGGTATCCTTCGAAATACTGAGAGATGTTCTGGTTAGAAGCCCCAAGGTTTCTGGGAGGTCCCTCAGGACATGACAAACGCGAGCCTCAAGATGAAAAATAGGAGGTGTTCATGGGTATCATTAGCAACAGAGGGAAAAATCGGAAAAACTTTTCAAAGAGAAACCAAGAACGGTAGAGAGTAGTAAGAAAGAGTTGATAAAAATAGGGACATGAAGTTTAAATAGAAGGATAGTGTCGATTGGATGACTCTTAGTAGGAAAGTGACAAGTGTCACCAGAAAGAAAACGTCAGGGGAAAAACCCATTATCCCCATTGGACAAAGAGATGTGGGAGCCAAGTCGTCACATGTTACTCCAGGCATGGGAACGTGTATCACTGTAGACAATGAGTACGGGTCAATAAGCATTGCGATGTAAAAAATCAAATTCTTGCCACGTATCTATGGGAGGAATTTACGGGATAAGTAGATGGACAAATATTTCCCTAGTCGGAATAGGCCCGATATATCTTACAGAGGCCCCTAAACGAAGCACCACAGGCCCAACAAGTATCGCACAAAGGATCAGACTGTATAACTGCATAAAGATATGAATATATTTGAATCACATAAATTATATACTGATGGTGTAATCGTCAAGGGAATATTGGACCTTCTTAAAGAGGATTAACATTCAAGATACTCGCTCGCGATGGTGTTTCCTTCTTTGGCCTATCCAAGGCCCAATATTTAGCACCTCCAAAAATAAATAGAGAGGATTGTGCTATTATACTATCCTTATCGGTCATGTGAACATCTATATAATTGACACCAATTGGTGATTTAAGGTAATTCTTTACGACCCCATTGATTTCATGCTTCACTATTATATTTCTGTAGTGTTACCTAACGAAGAGAGTTTTTGCAACAAGATGGTTGCACATCCCTTGGAGATAGGCAGAATTCTCTTGAAAATGGATTTGTTAATATTTGGTTTGTTGTGTTTTGATGTCATCTTAGGCAAGGCTTAGTTATTTAGATATTTTGCAAGTATAGATTGCTGATAGAATACGGTAACATTCCAAGTGCTTGGAATGGAAGATAGAGTATTTCGGATCAACAAGTCGAAATCAATGTCGAGAATAATTACCTCACTACAAGCCAATAAGGAGTTGGCAAGTAGGGTTGAAGCCTATTTAGCACATTTGCTACTTGAGGAGAAAGAGCCTAAGGAGGTACGAAGTATACCAACAATAAGGGAATTCCCAGAAGAGCTCAGAAAATTGTCAGGATTACCACTTCTTATGGAAGTTGAGTTTTTGATCGATTTGGAATTCGGGACAGTTCCTGTGCATAAACCACCCTATAGGATGGCCCCAACTGAGTTGAAGAGTAAATAGTAGGAATTATTGACAAATGGATTTATTAGGCGAAGTATATCTTCCTGGGGAGCGTCAGTGCTATTTTTTAAAAGGAAGGATGAGATCTTTAGGATGTACATCAATTATCGGGAGCTGAAAAGGTGACCATAAGGAATAGATACCCCTTACGAAGAATAAATGACTTGTTTGACCAGTTGCAAGGAGTGGCGGTATTCTCTAAGATTTATCTTAGATTTGGTTATCACCAATTGGATTAGGGAGGGCGACATACCAAAAACAACATTTCGGATGAGGTATGACCATTTTGAGTTTGCAATAATGCCATTTGGGTTAGCTAATGCCACATCAGCATTCATGGATATTATGAACATGGTGTTCTGGCCATTCTTGGATATATTTGTGGTGGTGTTCATAAATAATATTCTAATATATTCCAATAATGCTACTGATCATGACTATTACTTGAGAATGGTGTTAGGAATATTTTTGAACATAGATTTAAAATCCAACTTTGTTTCCTTTCCACCTTCATGCCTCATGAGTTTTAGACTTATTTTTACTCACTGAGATTTTGCAAAATCTCACTGTGGTGTTTCCCCCTACGGTCTTACTCCTCAAGAACCACAAATTGTGATGCAGAAGAAGAGTTTGAAGGTGGTTATGAGCATGGATCTTGATTAGGTGTTGTACTTTAAAGTTTGTAATACGACCTGACGATTGTATTATTCTTTTGCTCATGGGTTTGTGAGAAGTGACTTATGGATATTATGGTTGCACTACAAGAAAACTGCTTATTTGCAGCCAGTTAATTCCAGCGAAATGACTATTTACAGCTAAAATGAATCTGTTTTGGTCATAAATGGTCTTTTCGCCGCAATTAAATGGTCCCAAAAATCCGATTTTCTTGTAGTGTTGGGATGTAATTTAAATTTTCAGGTACGGTTAAGTAGAATTAATATGACCCTTTCATTTTATTTCCGCTACAAATATAATTGTACACCATTTATTTTAAGCACGTCCACACACGTCACAATGAACGATGGGTGTATGACCCGTGTGGCCATCCTGGTCCTTGCCAAGGTGAGGGCAAAGGGCGCCACATATAAAATGAATGAAGACAAAAAAAATTGCAAGCATGTTCTGAATGGGGAAAAAGGTTGTCATTCGAAGAAAACCTTCCTACTCTCACGATATCATTGTTACAACATTAATGCAGAAGCCTTTTATTGGAAAATGTTTTGTTTTATTGCTTTGAAGTGCTAGGAGACTAGCAGTACAAGTTAGTATGCAGAAGGTTGCAACCACTACAAAAAAAATTAGGAATTGCCGGCGCTTATATTATTGACAGTTGTTTATACGCCGGTGGGAGCAACTCATTCAAAAATTCAAGCACATCTATAAATATGCTATTACTCAATCCACCCACNACTTCATATTCCAAAGACGTACGATAGCACTAAACTTAGTATGTTTTGTGCACCCTTCATATAATGGCTCATCAGCATCTTTCAACATATTGTAAAATTTATTAACTCTCTCCTTAGAACCTTGTCGATTTTCGTATCGCACTCCAGGTAATTCTCCAGCTTCCACACCTATTTCAGGCCTAGTACCTTCAACTATTTCGGGATCAAACATAGGGAACACGTCATGTAACATGGTTGTCATCCCAATGCAACCTTCATTTATTTGCTCATTATTGTTTTGGGCATCAGCAGCATGGTAAGATACNCTTCCACACCTATTTCAGGCCTAGTACCTTCAACTATTTCAGGATCAAACATAGGGAACACGTCATGTAACATGGTTGTCATCCCACTGCAACCTTCATTTATTTCCTCATTATTGTTTTAGGCATCAGCAGCATGGTAAGATGCCTCCCATTTTCTCTCCCCATGAGCATGCCAAATGGTGTAACCTTGGGAAAATCCATAGCTAATCAAATGATCAAATACCATGTTGGGCATGAACATCTTACGCAATCCACATTTTCTACACGGGCAACAAATAAACGAATTTGTAGAACAATTCTCACATGCAAACTTCAAAAACTCCTTGACACCATTGACATATTATTTTGTATGTCGAGGTTTTTTTATCCAACTTTTGTCCATATTTTAACTATATTTGAAATATGAAAATAGAACTGAATCAAAATGCAAGATCATCAATAACTTAAAACATAGTATGGANGGAAAATCCATAGCTAATCAAATGATCAAATACCATGTTGGGCATGAACATCTTACGCAATCCACATTTTCTACACGGGCAACAAATCGACGAATTTGTAGGACAACTCTCACATGCAAACTTCAAAAACTCCTTGACACCATTGACATATTCTTTTGTATGTCGAGGTTTTTTAATCCAACTTTTGTCCATAGCTTAACTATATTTGAAATATGAAAATAGAACTGAATCAAAATGCAAGATCATCAATAACATAAAACATAGTATCGAAAATGATATTGAATGATAATTGAATGAGAATGCAAGATCATAAATATTATGTAAAATCTAAAATTTAATTGATATTTTTATTTTATCTCATGATGATATATTATAATTGATATATTATCTAAAATCTAAATTTGTCTTCGAATAGTAATGGAAGATATCGTATGCTCTATTAATGTACAAAGCATTCAAGTGCAATGATTTAGATTAAAGCAGAAAAATTCACAACGGTCGATCAAACATAATGATTCACCAAATATTTGTATTAAATAAATAAAGATTTGAAATATATTACGTAGCAAATATATATATTTAAAATATGAATTTTAAGTATATAGTATGCACGAAATTGTATTTTAAGCCTTTTAAAAAGAAACTAATTAAATCTTTTTGGTGTATTAATTAAACAAAATCTTTCTATTTTACTTTAATAATTTTGCTATAATTATGTTAATTAGAGAATTGTTTAATTTGGAAAAATATTTTTATGGGCATTGTTGTAGATGGATATTGATGGATTTTGGAAGCAAGATATATATATTTTAGAGTTATGAGATCTAGAGTTTTACGTGATGAGGAATTAAAATAGGTTAATGTTGACATTTAGGGTTAAAGTATCGATATATTTATTCGACCTGGATTTAAGAAAGTTAAGCTTGATTATTTTATAGGTCATGATTGGATTTCTATTGGCACTGTTATGAGAAAGATTCAAAAAAGTTAAGAAGTTCAGGTAAGCGGTGTTTATATACTAGTTTTGCAGAAAAGAAATTAAATGAGGTTGGATTTGAAAATATGCATATTTGTTTTTGAAAAGAAAACAGAAAACGACCTCAGATATTTATTATAAAAAGTTGTATAAGATAAAGTACTTTCTAACATAATTGGTATAAACAAGAGTTTATTTTTGTGCATTCTGTTTCTTGAACTGAAAAACAACGAATATAAGAGTACTTTTTTAAAAGCGTTCTACGTTTTTTATGAAATAGAGATGTTCGAATCGTCAATTGGGTTTTGGTTTTTTATTACCATATTAATTTTTCTTCCAAAAGGAACTTTCTTTCTATTTAAGCAAACACGACTCCCTGATACATACCCATACAGCGCCGATTCAGGTAAAACACCATCACCATGCATGCACGCACCATACAATATACCCCAAATACGGCAATTATGCATAAAAAAACAAACCTTTGAGATGATATATTCATTTATTTTAGTATGCCATTCGAAATTTATGAACTCGTTGAAATTGGAGATATGCGCGTCATTTTTTAATTTTTTTGGGATACTTTGTGCATGCGAAGAATTTGATGCCAAATAAAATCTTTTGATGATCATGTCTTTCTCAACGCTGATAAAGTTTACATTATAATAACGTAAAATGTTTAGTGACAAAAGACTTGAACATTATGCAATGGTATGGTTCATGAATTATGTAATGCATTATACATATAACTGGAACATGGCGTGCCTTATATATATTTTAATTATAATCAATAGGGGCTATTCCAGAGTATCTAACTAGATGCCCACTCTCAAATATGCTCACTGTCACATATATATTCTGAGATTTTTGAAAACTGTCTTGTGGAGTTAGGGTCAAGTAGCAAGCTCTTCATACAAGGAGGCTTAAAATAACTACTAAGTCTTGATCTTATTCTGCATAACTAAGTCTGAGATTTTTCCAAAAAGAAATGCCACTCGTGAAGGGACTCTCCTCCTCATCACGTAAAACTCTAGATCTCATAACTCTAAAATATCTTGCTTCCAAAATCCATCAATATCCATCTACAACAATGCCCATAAAAATACTTTTCCAAATTAAACAATTCTCTAATTAACATAATTATAGCAAAATTATTAAAGTAAAATAGAAAGATTTTGTTTAATTAATACACCAAAAAGATTTAATTAGTTTCTTTTTAAAAGGCTTAAAATACAATTTCGTGCATACTATATACTTCTAAAATTCATATTTTAAATATATATATATTTGCTACGTAATATATTTCAAATCTTTATTTATTTAATACAAATATATTTATTAAAAAAATAAAATTAAAAACCTTACAAAACTAAAGTTTAGACTAAATGTAAAAATACAGTGTAAAACTTTACGTTTTAGTAAATACATATAACATATCAAGTGCATGGCCTCTAAGGGAGCACACGGAAACAAAGAAAGGGCTTAAAATTTTACACTTCCAGACCTAAAGATGAGTTGCAATAAACCAGTAAAAATGAATAAACTGTTTAATGGTAATAGTGCACCTCATCTATTTAATGGTAATAGTGCACCTCATCTATTAGGTTAACTATAAATATAGAACAAAATATAAATATGAAACAAAATAACAAGAGAAGTCGGAAGTGGCTGGAGAGGCTTATGAACAGAGTAAAACCGATCTAGGTAAGCTTGGAGCAGTTGAAGAGCAGGCTTTGGTTTGCGGCGGAGATGCAGCCAAGCTGAACGGCTGAGCACGAGAGAGACAGAGAGAGTGATGAGCGAGAGAGAGTGAGATGGAGGGAGAGCTCAACGTGAGTGAGACGGAGTGAGATGGAGGAAACATACCGAGAGACAAAGAGGAGGCGCGCGACGGTCAAGGGTGGCTTCGAGTGTCCAGATATGATCTCAATGCAGGTGGTAATGGCATGGAGGAGCTGACGGCTTGCGGAGGAGTCGTGCCAAACAGATGGGTCGTGCTCTGTTTTTGGGTGCCAAAACAGAGATGATTCCAGCTTACAAAGGAGGACTCTCGGAGGCTTTGGGCGGTGGAGTAGTGGCGCACGGCCAAGTGGGCTTCTATTTATGTTGTGACGTGAGGCTGGGGGATGGTGGTGCAGGAACCGTGCGGAGGAGATGAGTGGCAGTGGTGATGCGCTGGGCTATGGCAGTGGTGATGAGCTGGTCTCGTATGCTGGGCTATGGCAGTGGTGATGCGCTGGGCTCGATTGTGGCAGTGGCAGTGGTGCAGTAGCCGTGCGGAGGAGCTGAGTGGTAGTGGTGCGCCAGCCGTGCGGAGGAGCTGAGTGGTCTCGTGGGATGAGGTGGAGAAGGCGTTTGCTGGGCTGCGGCAGTGGCAATGCAGAACGTTTGCTGGGCTCGAGCTGAGTGGCAGTGGTGCAATCAATCAAGCGGGAAATTGTTGTGCATGTGGGAGCTGAGTGATCATTAACCCGGGGGAGCATGTGGGAGCTTAATAATGATTAATCTAGAGAGGAAAAGGGGAATCATCGTGCATGGGAGTTGAATAATAATTAATCCAGAGAAAAAGGAAAATCATCGTGCATGTGGGAGCTGAACAATGATTAACTCAAAGATAAAAAATAACTGGGCGGAAAATTATTGTGCATGTGAGAAAGCTGTCTACAAAAGAATCCTAAAAAGTAAAGGATTAAAAGGAATAAAACAATTAATAATAATAAAATTTTAAAAAAATTGATTAAAAGAAATGAAGCTGGTCAAAGAAATAATTAAAAAATTGTGCATATGGTCAATATGTCCGTAATATTGGTGGCTTTTAAATAATTGCCATCAATTTATATTATATTCCGACCCCATATTAGTCACGGCGTTTAGATAAACGCCGTTAATATATTTAATGACTTGCCAATGTACTATTAGCGTCATTTACAAAAATGCCGCTAATTTATTTAATGCGACGGCCACGTACTACCGACGACGCTTATTATAACGCCGCTATTATATGCAATGAGATGACAATGAATTACTGGCGGTGTTTTGATAAACGCCATTAAATTATTCAAACTTGTGGCGTTTTAATAAATGCCGCTAATTTGTAGATAAATGCCTCTAATGAGATTTTAAGGATTCGCCAATGTACTATTAGCGGTGTTTAAAAAAATGCCGCCAATTTATATAATGCGACGGCCACGTACTAGCGACGACGCTTATTACAATGCCGCTATTATATGCAATGAGATGACAACGAATTAATGGCGGCGTTTTGATAAATGTCGTTAAATTATTCAAACTTGTGGCGTTTTAATAAATGCCGGTAAGTTGTAAATAAACGCTGCTAATGAGATTTACAAGTATCGGCGTTTGACAAAACGCCGGTAGGTGAAAATAGCGACCACCCATTACCGGCGGCTGGTTACGCCGGCAAAAAACCACTGCTAATTAATTAGCGGCGTTTTGTGAACAGGTTCCGGTGCTTATCGAACGCCGGTATTAATTATTTTTTTTGTAGTGCGATTACAAGTTGGCACTCCAATGGCCAAATTCTCTATGCAATTTAGGTGTCGCTTGTTCCAAGAAAAGTGAGGAGATTAGAATGAGCTATCATAAATTTACCATACATAGATTGTGACCATTCTGGGCCAATAATTTTGTGGTAAATCCTTGTCCAAAAAATTAATTGACAAGTAGCTAAGCAGTCTCGTTTGCTCCAAAATCATTTATATTTGTTATGCATAACTCACTTGGTGTTGTTTGTTTTCATAGATGAAATGAGATGAGTTGAGATTAAAGTTGAAAATTGAATAAAATATTATTAGAATATATGAAAATTTAAATAATGCCATATTTCAACCACTTAAAATAATAACCACTGAACATGTGCCATATCAAAAATTGCAGCTTAGGGTGACAAGATTTAAAATAATAAATAATTTTTCTTTTTCTTTCTCCCCTTATTTTTCTTTTTCCAAATTTGCGTTCAAGTTTCTTTATATGCAAGCCATAATTTCATTCTAATTGTTATTTGCTTATTTTTTCTATCGAAACATTAATGCGACTTCTAGGACCCTTGATTCCACTATAGCCACGTAATGGTTGATTCAAATCCAATCCTCTTTGGTGATACGATTAAAAAATGGCAAATGATTAAATTATCTTGACATGTGAACAAAAAAATAAGAATACTATTTATTATTTTAAATCTTGTCACCTTAAGCTACAATTGTTGATATGGCAGATGTTCAGTGGTTATTATTTAAGTAGTTGAAATATGGCATTATTTAAAATGTATCACATCAACAAGTATCACTAAGCCTGCCGATATTTAAGAAGAAAAATAATATTACTTATAAAAAAAAAAAAAAA
>QEOT01001436.1:300123-310521 GCA_003123785.1 Pterocarya stenoptera
GGGGGGGGGGGGGGGGTTGGAGCATAGCATCCAAAATTGAACAAATGGAATTGAAGTCTAAAGTAGCACGTGTGATGAGAATGCAAAATGTCATATTTTTCTCCTTTAATATCTAGTCTTTTATACTTATTTGATGCCTAAATGTACTCATTATTATTTTTTTAATAGGATGCAAATGGAGGCGTTAAATGCAAAACGAAGTTAATTGGGCAATTTTGGACAGTTTTGACATTGCTTCTTAATATGGGAATAAATATCTCATAAAAACTCCGATTGAGATGATTCAAAATGATATGGAACACCAAGAAAAGGATCTACAACTTTCATGTTTTAAGTTTTGAGAGATACTGGCTTCATCAAGGTCGAAATCGGGCTTTAAGTTGACGCACCTGCATTGCTGATGTTCCAGAACGTTCCTTATCGTGCAATTCAAATATGTGATTTAATTGTGGACATTTTTGAGATCTGGTGCACAAAAGTTATAGCTGGAAAACACCACTTTCCTAGTTATATTAGGACTTTATTTTATTTTTAATATTTTCTTTAATTAAGTCAGATTTGGATGTGGTTATTTGAGGATAATGTTTAGAATATTTTAGGAGATTTGGTAAGATTCTAAGAAGGGGCAAGGACTCTAATACGGGGAGGAAAAAGATCAAATTTGAAGCTAGCTCTCCCTTCCCTCTTCTCCAATTTTTCTTTTGAGTTTTCATTATGGCTATGTGTGGCTAAATTTTTATAATTAGTCGAAGGAAATGGAAGCCTCAAAATCAATAAAACTGTGAGATCTAATTCGTTTTTAGTGTTCAATTTATGCTTTGAGTATCGGATGTTCTTCTATTTTCATGAATGTCTCGTTTAATTACTATGAGGCCTACTAATTTATTATTTGTTGCAATCTACTGCTAAATTAGATATCAAATCCGTAATTGTTTGATCCCTCTAATTTGTGAAGCAACTAAGATTTAATGATTTGATGCGTCAGAAATTATTAGATCTTAAGAAAAACGCTAGATGAAATTAAATACAACCGCTTGTGCTTGTGTTGTTTAGCTTTATCAATCTCTCTAATTCTTAAGGCTGCTACTAAATTAAATCTTTAGCGCTTGTCTTGGGTTGTTTAGTAGTTAGGGTTAATTAGATTGCTTATTTTCTAATTAACTGCGACTAAGGAGAGATAGGAAAATAATTCCAATGGTGAATATTCAAAGTATGAATTAATATATACTTGCATCAATGATCAGTTGTAAAATTCCAATGGTGGATGTTGACTTAGACTAATGTTTGTTTTTTTTTTTATTGATTTCGATAATTTAATTTGAATTGTTCCTGAGTTGTTTTTCTTGAAATTGTTTTCGTTATACTCAAACCCCCCCATCCTTGTTCACATAGCATAAAACTAGACTAGACACTCTCTGTGGGAACGATCCTTACTCACGCTACTACATGTATTTTTTAGGAGTATAGGTTTTATTTTTGGTTGCCAACGACAGCACACCAAAGTGGTAAAATGAAAGAAGAAGAGAGTTAGTTAGTCAGTCAGTTAGATTATTTTCTTCTGGTACTTGTATATAAATACAGAGCCCTCTTTTGTAATTATCTCATTCAGTCAATATCACAAAAGCCTTTTTCTCAGTTTCCAAGTCTCTCTCAGCTCCATCTCGAGTTCCATTTTCAAGCTTGATTCATGCCTTCATCTAAAACTCAACACAAAGCAAAGGTCATGAGCCTTGACCCGCTGATACCCACCATTTCTCATGTTGCATTTCAATTGTGCATACACTTTAAGTGCTGCTTGCAAGCGATTGTAGATATCTATCAGCTTGTGTGGCTGGAGACTCGGTGGACATCCTAAGAAACGTGGAAAAATACTTGTAAATCAGTTAGTATGAAAAATCAAATAGCACTAACCCGAATATCCTTTATTCACAGTATGACTAACCATGACAATATTTAAAAAGAAAAATAGCATTACTCGTAATGAAAATATCTTGGGAATGAAGGAAACTAAACAAAGGGGAAAAGAAAAAAATAGCATTCTAATTCATTTCCTAGCTATTTTTTTTATGAGTAATACTATTTTAGAACTTATAATATATATATATATATATGTAAACCCTTTGATTTGGCGCACGGTATTCTCGTTGGGGAATAGGATTAATGTGAAACCGATATGGGCAATCAAGAGACTTTTTTTTGCTGGTCAAAGCAAATGTGAACCTCAACCAATTGATATTCACCATTTCTCACGTTGCATTTCAATTGTGCAGAAAAGGCAAGGGCAAGCTTCAAGAAACTGTAGATGTCAGTTGGTACGATTGGCCCATTGGGGACGTAGGAGAGATCTTGAGAAACGTGGAAATGAACTTGTAATGTTAATTAGCATGACAATTTAGGACTCTTTTCTTTTCAAGAGTGAGATAAGATGAGAATATTGTGAATAGTAATAAAATAGATTATGAATAGTAGTGAGATAATTTGAGTTGAGTATTTTTTAGATTTTAGAAAATGAGAGAAAAAGTTGAATAAAAAATATTATAATGTCAAAATATTATTTTATAATATTATTTTTGTTTGGAGATTTAAAAAAATTGAATTGTTTTTTATTTTTTTGTTTAAAAGTTTGGATAAGTTATAATGATTAGTTTGAAAATTTTGTATTTAAATTATGTTTGAAAATTAGATGAGATGAGATTGAGAATTTTAGGATGAGATTATTTCCAAACAAGCCCTTAACCGGCACTAGTTGAAGTCCTAATCTATAGTAACCTTTTCGATGTTAAACCAGTGAATACAAACAAGTAACCGAAATAACAAATGATTTGAGCTTTTCTAATACTTTACTCTAGGATCTAGTACCAACTTGTAACAGGCGAATTACTCTGCAACAATGCTAGAAACTGATACTAGAATGATGATAACAAAGAAAAGAGACGTTTTGACTCCCAATTACATGAAGTTATTCCGATTTCAAAATTCATACACTAAGCACGTATGTATAGAAGGATGCCAAGAAAGAAATGACTTGGTTTGATGGCTTCGAATCTTCTGCAATACTAACCCATACTACCTGCTTCATATCACTTCAAAGCAATAAAACAAAATATTTCCTAATAAAAGGCTTTCTACATTGATGCTGCAACAATGATATTGTGAGAGTACGCAGGTTTTTTTATTTCACAACAATGATATCTCCCTTATCATCATTCGCCATATATATTCTAAGAAACTATGGGCTGGTTTAGATGTTAAAGTGATCTCAGATCATCTAAGATAGTTTTGTGCAGATGGATATACTCACTATCCAAATATACACAACTTATTTCATATGAAATAACTTCACTTATTTCATTTTAACTCAACAGTATTCATTGATGAGACTTTTATTATTATTCCATCACTACAACAACAAACAAATTATTGATGAGATCTATTATTTTTTCAACTTTCCATAAAAAAAAAAAAAAAATTAAACAAATTTCAGCATACTTCTAAAGACTTTGAGAATAAACTGTCTCACACAGTGATGATAGAGTAGAGCTTGTATTATATATACGCTTATAGTTGACTTACAAATAAGGAAATAATTACAGAGAAGGTAAGAAACATATATACGGAAAGCTATAGCTGTACATTCCTAAACTAAAATGAACATGAATGGAATGAGCGCATGTCAGTGGCTAATGTTTTGCTGATTGATCTTATCATCCCCCCTCAAGTCGTAGGTCAAGAGAGAGGCGGAGTTTGGATCTAATTGTTTGGAATGGCAATTTGGCAAGCGGCTTGGTGAAGACGTCCACAAGTTGTAATGAAGAGGTGACAAAACGAGTTTCGAGAGCACCAAGGGCCACTTGTTCGCGAACGTAATGAATGTCCAATGCAATGTGTTTGGTCTTGGCATGGAGCACTGGGTTAACAGAGAGATGAATGGCACTCAAGTTACCATAGTGCAAGACTGGTGGTCCGAAAAGTGGTACATGGAGGTCCCGTAAGATGAAGGTGAGCCAAGTGAGCTCGGCAGCAGTGGATGCCATGGACCTGTATTCTGCTTCGGTACTGGAACGAGCAACAGTTTGTTGCTTTTTGGCACTCCAAGAGATGCAGTTGGATCCAAGAAAAGTGCAGAAGCCAGTTGTGGATCTTTTAGTAAGTGAGCATCATGCCCAGTCGGCGTCTGAAAACACATACAGGTCGAGTGACCTGGTAGCAAGGATACGGAAAGTGAGATTTAGAGTGCCCTGCACATAACGCAGAATTCGCTTGAAAAGCTGGAAGTGTTCCGTAGTTGGTGCATGCATGAACTAATAGACAAAATTCACATCGTATGAAAGATCCGGTTTGGTGAAGGTCAGGTATTGAAGTCCTCCTACAAGTTTACGATAATAAGTGGGATCACAGTAAGTTGTAGTGGAGGTATGGGTTCGACCTTTAGTGGGCATTGGAGTGGCTATGGGTTTGCACTCTCCCATAGTGGCACGATCAAGGAGCTCACGAGCATAACATCCCCGTGAAAGGGTGAGACCTTGGCTGTCACGTGCGACTTCAATGCCAAGGAAGTGGTAAAGAGCACCCATATCCCTGATGAAGAACTCGCTTGCAAGTTGAGAAATGAGCCACTGTATTCGACTTGCTGCATTACCAGTGATGACCATGTCATCGACCAGTGATGACCATATCCTGATGAAGAACTCGCTTGCAAGTTGAGAAATGAGCCACTGTATTCGACTTGCTGCATTACCAGTGATGACCATGTCATCGACCAGTGATGACCATATCCTGATGAAGAACTCGCTTGCAAGTTGAGAAATGAGCCACTGTATTCGACTTGCTGCATTACCAGTGATGACCATGTCATCGACCAGTGATGACCATATCCTGATGAAGAACTCGCTTGCAAGTTGAGAAATGAGCCACTGTATTCGACTTGCTGCATTACCAGTGATGACCATGTCATCGACCAGTGATGACCATATCCTGATGAAGAACTCGCTTGCAAGTTGAGAAATGAGCCACTGTATTCGACTTGCTGCATTACCAGTGATGACCATGTCATCGACCAGTGATGACCATATCCTGATGAAGAACTCGCTTGCAAGTTGAGAAATGAGCCACTGTATTCGACTTGCTGCATTACCAGTGATGACCATGTCATCGACCAGTGATGACCATATCCTGATGAAGAACTCGCTTGCAAGTTGAGAAATGAGCCACTGTATTCGACTTGCTACATTACCAGTGATGACCATGGCAGCAGTGGATGCCATGGACCTGTATTTTTCTTCGGCACTGGAATGAGCAATAGTTTGTTGCTTTTTGGCACTCCAAGAGATGCAGTTAGATCCAAGAAAAGTGCAGAAGCCAGTTGTGGATCTTTGAGTAAGTGAGCATCATGCCCATTCGGCGTCTAAAAACACATACAGGTCGAGTGACCTGGCAGCAAGGATACGGAAAGTGAGATTTAGGGTGCCCTGCACATAACGCAGAATTCGCTTGACAAGCTGGAAGTGTTCCGTAGTTGGTGCATGCATGAACTAACATACAAAATTCACATTGTATGAAAGATCCAGTTTGGTGAAGGTCAGGTATTGAAGTCCTCCTACAAGTTTACGATAATAAGTGGGATCACAGTAAGCTGTAGTGGAGGTATGGTTTTAACCTTTAGTGGGCATTGGAGTGGCTATGGGTTTGCACTCTCCCATAGTGGCACGATCAAGGAGCTCACGAGCATAACATCCTCGTGAAAGGGTGAGACCTTGGCTGTCACGTGCGACTTCAATGCCAAGGAAGTGGTGAAGAGCACCCATATCCCTGATGAAGAACTCGCTTGCAAGTTGAGAAATGAGCCACTGTATTCGACTTGCTGCATTACCAGTGATGACCATGTCATCGACCAGTGATGACCATATCCCTGATGAAGAACTCGCTTGCAAGTTGAGAAATGAGCCACTGTATTCGACTTGCTGCATTACCAGTGATGACCATGGTTGCAGTGGATGCCATGGACCTGTATTCTGCTTCGGTACTGGAACGAGCAACAGTTTGTTGCTTTTTGGCACTCCAAGAGATGCAGTTGGATCCAAGAAAAGTGCAAAAGCCAGTTGTGGATCTTTGAGTAAGTGAGCATCATGCCCAATCGGCATCTGAAAAAGCATACAGGTCGAGTGACCTGGCAGCAAGGATACGAAAAGTGAGATTTAGAGTGCCCTGCACATAACGCAGAATTCGCTTGACAAGTTGGAAGTGTTCCGTAGTTGGTGCATGCATGAACTAACAGACAAAATTCACATTGTATGAAAGATCCGGTTTGGTGAAGGTCAGGTATTGAAGTCCTCCTGCAAGTTTACGATAATAAGTGGGATCACAGTAAGCTGTAGTGGAGGTATGGGTTCAACCTTTAGTGGGCATTGGAGTGGCTATGGGTTTGCACTCTCCCATAGTGGCACGATCAAGGAGCTCACGAGCATAACATCCCTGTGAAAGGGTGAGACCTTTGCTGTCACGTGCGACTTCAATGCCAAGGAAGTGGTGAAGAGCACCCATATCCCTGATGAAGAACTCGCTTGCAAGTTGAGAAATGAGCCACTGTATTCGACTTGCTGCATTACTAGTGATGACCATGTCATCGATGTACTGTAGGAGGACAAGTATGCCATGATCAGAGTGGCAAACAAATAAACTTGGATCTGAAACTTACAGTAAAAATTGAGTTGCAGTAGAAATGTGCTTAGATGAACAAACTAAGCACGCGGTACTTGTTTGAGGCTGTAGAGTGCTCGACTCAATTTGCAAACATGGGATGGTCTATCTGGATCTTCAAAGCTTGGTGGCAGCTGCATATAGACTGGAGTGGAAAGGTGCCCATGTAGGAACGTGTTTCTTACATCAAGTTGGCAGATTTCCCAGACTTTTACCACTGTGAGAGTGAGAACAATTTGAATACTAGTAGGCTTAATCACAGGGGAAAAAGTTTCATGGAAATCAAGGCCATCTACCTGATGAAATCCTTTGGCAACTAACCGTGCGTTCAGCCATTCAACAGAGCCATCTGGTTGTAATTTAACTTTGTAAATCCATTTGCAGCCCACGATATTCATGGCAGCATCTTTGGGAACTAGTGTCCAAGTTTTATTTTTATGAAGTGCAGCAAGTTCTTCATGCATCGCAGCCAGCCAACCAGGATGCTTTTAAGCGGCAATAATTGTTTGAGGCACTGGTGGAATGGAGGGAGATAATGCAACATGTAGATTGACAAATTTTGGATTTGGTTTCCGAATCCCAACTTTGGCACGAGTCACCATTTGATGAGGGGAGGGTTGTTCTGGCACAGATGCTGAAGGTGTGTCATTTATTACAGTAGAGGTGGCAGCACCAGTTGGTCGTTCGGCAAGAAAAGGGCCAATGGTTGCTCACCAGGTTCTGAAATAGATGGTGCCTGAGTTGAGAATTGTGGCGTTACATATGCAAACAGTGGCAAAACAATTGTTGTAAGAGATGCAGAGCTTGTGTCCCAATCGGAAAAAGATGATAAATCTCCATCAATAATGGCATGGCCATATAGGTTTGTTGGTGATGAGTAAGGAATGACGGACTCATCAAATACAACATGTCGTGATATGTAGATACGACCAGTGGGAGGATGCAAACATTTGTATCCCTTGTGCTTGTTTGAGTACCCGATGAAGACACATGGAATAGACTTGGAGTCAAGCTTTGTATCTCGATAGTTGCCAAGAAAGGGAAAACAGCAAGTTCCCAATATCCTTAGACTCAGATAATCTGGATGTCTGTTGTGAAGTCGATAGAATGGTGACTCCATGCTAAGGGATTTGGAGGGAAGTCGATTGGTGAGAAAAACAGCTATAGAGAAGCAATCTGTCTAGAAACGTGCAAGTAGATGAGCATGGAACATCATTGTGAGTCCAAGTTCAGTAATGTTTCGATGTTTTCTCTCTGCCTTGCCGTTTTGTTCAGGTGTCCGTGGGCAAGCTGATTGGTGAACAATTCCTTTTCATTCTAAATAAGATGCAAAGGCATGGGATGAGAATTCACCACCCTCGTCACTTTGGAATATACGAATTTTTCCATTAAACTGACACTCAATATGCTTGTAGAAAACATCAAAGCAATCAAGTAGATCAGATTTATGTCGCATTGGAAAAAACCATGTAAAATTAGTGAACTCATCGACAAAGATGGTGTAGAACCGAAACTTTTCTCTTGACAAAACTGGTGCAAGTCCCCAAACATCACAATGGATCTTGTGAAAAGGAGATGATATTTTATTATCTCTTGGAAGAAAAGGAAGTTTACATGATTTTCCTTTTTGACAACTAACACAGATGGTATGACTACTAGATTTCGAAAAAGAGATCATTTTATTTGAGTGCAAGTAATCCAAGACTTGTTGGTGAGGATGTCCAAGCCATGAATGCCAACTTGCAGAATCTGTTTTCTGAAATCATGAAGAAAAACATGCAGTTGGGTCTCTATCAAATGCATATAGTCGACCACACCTATGCCCCTTCGCTAGAATTTTCTAAGTTGCCTTCTCCTTGATCATAAAGCCATCACCATAAAAAACAACAATAACTGGGTAATCAGTTGTGAGTTTGCTAACTAACAATAAATCTTTGGTGATAGTAGGCACAACAAGAACATCATTGAGTTGGAGATGAGAACCTAAGGATGCTTTTCCAGTATGTGTTATAGGAAGGGATACTCCTTTTCCAACCATAAGACCATTAGATCCAGTATACGGCTTAATGTCATAGAGATTACCTGGATTGTTGGTAACATGATCAGTGGCTGCAGAGTCTGGGAACCAGTCCGATTCCTGAGAGTTTGCAAGTTTCATTGCAGCAAGTGCTTGTGGGATATTGTTGGCTTGGAAGGAGTGATTAAACCGATCGAAGCACTTGATGGCCATGTGATTGCGCCTGTTGCAAATTTGGCATACTGGGGGACCATCTTTAGGAGTGGAGACAGAGGATGGCTGATTTCTTGAGTTTGTATTTGGAGGTTTTGAGGAAGAAGAGTTACCTTGATGGAAACCACGTCCCTTTGAATTGAATGTCTGGTTGTGCTTCTTGTATTTATTATTATTTTGTGCGAAATAGGTCATTTGAGGAGGAGGTGCATCCAGTTTGTTACGCTTAGTGTAGCTCTCGAGTAAGGTAACAAGATCTGAATATGATGACATTGGTGGACGCATCATTATAGTTGTGAAGACCTGGTATTCCTTGCCGAGACCATTAAGAAGCCACCGCGAGTTTTGATCAGAGACTGGCTTCCCAATGGCCGAGAGATCATCACAAATAGTTTTAAAGTGGCGCAAGTACACTGGTAAACTGTCCGTGCCCTGAGAAATGGAAGTGAGCCTCTGCTTTAGAGTGAGGCTGCAATCGGATGAGTCACGAGCAAAGGAATGTAGCAGTGCATTCCAGACTTCAGTGACAGTGTTGAGGCCAACGATGATACCAAGTACTTCCTCTGATAGTGTGGCAATGATCCATCCTTTAACAAGGCGATCTGTTTTCCGCCATTTTAGGAATGCCGGGTTGGAAATCACCCCAGTTTCGGCACCTTCAACAGTTGAAGGAGGTTGGGGTCTTTCACCACTTATGAATCCCTGGAGATCATAGCTCTCCAAAATGTTGAGCATTTGGTTGGTGTGAGTCGTAGAGAGACAAAGTTGGTGACATTTTGTGTCACGAGGTAGGGGTATTCTGTGTTTGAAGAAGACTAGTTTGCCATTTAAGGAGGGGAAGAAAAATAGCTCTCTCTGAATTTCACTGTATAGGCTCTTGATACCATAAAGACTTTGAGAATAAACTGTCTCACATAGTGATGACAGAGTAGATCTTGTATTATATATACGCTTATAGTTGACTTACAAATAAGGAAATAATTACATAGAAGGTAAGAAACATATATACATAAAGCTATAGCTGTACATTCCTAAATTGAAATGAACATGAATGGAATGAGCACATGTCTGGGGCTAATGTTTTGCTGATTGATCTTATCAACTTCATACATTCAAATACATCTCAATGAGACCTGCAAAATCCACTCAAGCATCTTAACTCGCTATTCTCAGATCATCTGAGATACTCTTAGCATCCAAATGGAGCAGGTTTCACCAAGTATGATTTTAGGCCTATTTGCATACCATTGGAGACTTAATCCGAATTTAGCACTTATTCACATCCTAATCCTGAGCCAAATAATATGTTAAGTCACTAGATTCATATTCCTCATGGCCATATATTTGAGATCATCTAAAATACTCTTAGCATCCAAACAAAGCCATATGCTAAATTTGGAACTGACTTTAAAGTCTCTTGCTTATAGTCATGCAAATTAGAGATGTTCTACATTTGCCAATGTTCCCATTTT